>MNPL01004783.1:0-16307 GCA_002081605.1 Tropilaelaps mercedesae
ATATATATATATATATATATATATATATATATATATTGCTTTATATCATAAAAAACATTGTTCGGTTTTTCAAGAAATGCCAGGCCGCTATTTGACTTTTTCTTCTTTAAACTTCTTCAGTAAGCCTGGCCCTTTGCAGAGACTGCTTGTTTCTAACTCGAAGCTCTTCTGGAACCCCCATATTAATCCTCTCTGATCTAAATTCTTGGTGTAAGCTGTCCACCGTCGCGGCTTAGATCTTGAGGTCCCCTCGAAATCCTGCAAAAGACACACAAAGCCCTTTTCACCCGACTAATCTCAACCTGCATGGCGATCTCGGGGGCTATGTCTAGACTATCTGCCTTCAGTAGGCTCCCCAGAGCAACGCTCGATAGCATAGCATTATCAGGAATTTAGGTAGGACTCTCGATTGATTAGGTCCGAAGCTAACAGGGGCCTTTGGATCATTCCCAAATAATATCAGATCTGTCTAGTTTTTTACAAGGTGTTTCATACAAGGCTCTGCATAGGGACTTCAGGAAATTTGAATTCTTTTGCTGCCCTCTAGATTCCCTAATTGCCCTTACACTGCACACTTGAGACTATATATCCCACCCACAGGGGAAGAATCCTACCTATCAGGTACCTATCATATGGAATTCCCTCCCAGGGCCCTCCAGCAGGCCCTGCTTATGAAAAAACCAAATTGAAGTAGGAAACTGTTATTTAGAGCAGTAATCTCTCCATTTCCCTCCATGCTCGTAATGGTGGCCCAAGTATTTCCAATTCCAACTATACCGCGCGAAGTCTCAAGGTGATCACAGCTTTTGTTTGGCGCCTCAAGTATACAAAATGAAAACATACGGGAATCAACTACCATAAACTAATGCGGCGGAGTTAGTATAGCATAAAGTCAACCTATAAATTTAAGCTCAAGGAACATTATTTTAGTCAAGGACCTTTAGAATAGATAAGATTACGCATGAATATTTTAGTCGCATCGCAAAAATATGATTAAAGGTATTTGCTTGGCCTCATCGATAAAACGAGGTGCCCATTATGCGTTATTGCGTTTTTTAGTCCAACAAAGGGCTAAGGAATTTAAATAACAGATAAAACAGATACGGTTGGAAGGTTAATCAGCGCCGTTATCGAATAATCATAATGGTATCACGTCAGATAATAGATTTAGACTACCGTTGATATAGATAAAGATTTAGGTCCCTCCTTATTTATTGCATGAGGCATGCACGGGTTTCATGTAAAAACAAATGCTGCGATTATTGCAATGCATATCGATTGAGGCCCCTTAGAAGATATATTTTTGTTGTTCCTAAAAACGGCAGCTATTTCGATGAAATGTTTCGTTTGAAAAAGAATCTAGCCGGTTGTTTGTACGAAGCCGCCAGCGCTAGCGCCGAACCCGATTCGCCCGAGGGTTATACTGCTTAAGCTCCTTTTGTGCGCACGCTGACCACCTGCGAACTAAAACATATGCATATTTGTTTAGCAAATCTGCAAAATAAAGACGATGCACTGTTCGGTAGGCTTATGTAAACTCTAGTACGTGGTTACACGCTCAATAGAAAATACAAGGAGCAGCCCGGGATCAATACTTGATATAGTAAAATATCAAAAATATTAAAGTTAATAACGTCAAATGAACTAATTGTAATAATACTAACATAGTGTTTGTAGATGAAATAATAATGTCGCATTAACCTTTTGAATCGAATAGTGGTCTCTCGAGTAGTTGTAAAATTCATTAGAAACCTCGACACTATCTACGACCCATGACGTCCATTTCTAATAATTCAATAAAATTCACAGTGATCTATCGACAACCCATCGGCGTTTAACCTCAAACTTCCTAAGCCTTCTTCCCTTTATAATGCGATACGTATCTTCGGAACGTCTGAACAAACAGCTTCTGACCTACCGGCTAACGTCTAACGCAAGAACCATCCGCACAAAGCATTACCGGTCTCTCGAGATATTTTTCAATGAATCCTCACGGTTGTATGCATACCGAATGCAGACTGCGAGAGCGCTCTTCCAAAAAAATAACCGCTTTGACAATTTCACTGTTCCAGTGTTTTTTTGCAACCCGACTGAGTGAATTGGCCTTCTTTCTGAAACGCGTTTTTTCTTTACCTGACTATTTTTATCTTTGCCTCAGGCAAGAGTTGTCGAAGCACCTCTACATCCAAGTTTAGCCCGGTATGTCTGAGGTTACAGCCGTTACTAGCTATGGTTTCGTCGTCCGTATTAGGAGACTTGCAGATGAAACCCATAAGCAATCCTCTGCTGGATCGTTTAAAACTACCCATCAGCATAGTTTCTTCCAACAATTGACTACCCTAGACAGCAGCGGGTTTGAGATGAAATGAAACAAAATGAATAATTGTTACCCTGTTACCGGGATATACGTCTTCAAGCTGGCCCCGAAGAGGAACACTCAACTTATTTGGAACTTAATTGGATTTCAAGCCTTCTTCAGCATTTCCTTCCCCCAATAGTTCCTCCTGTGGTGGCAACGGTCGTACCGTGGATGGCTGAGGAGACGGTTTTGAGCAAGCGTCGTTTTCCACTTCATAATACATATGTGTAACGAAACTGCTTGGAATAGCCATCGATCTCAGTAACCTAATGTATACATGTCCTTGTAAAATCTCAAATCAGCACTTTTCCAGAAATAGCTCCATTATCGGCGACGGACTTTCTGTGTGTAACATATTGTGTAAATACATCTGCTTCACCACACGTCAACCGCTACATCGTACGGTCCTGTACATATTAATTCAACAACGGCCCCTTGCCGTTGTGAGCCTTTGTCCCCCCTTTCCACGTCACTTTCAAAGGTACAATGATTACTTATGGTACAAGATTACTCATGCGAAGCACCAGCGTCTAGAGGAAATTTACTCTTGCTTGCAGAAGGAAAACTTTCTGCCACCATTCGAATAGGTCTACATTT
Source organism: Tropilaelaps mercedesae (assembly GCA_002081605.1). Classification (NCBI taxonomy): domain Eukaryota; kingdom Metazoa; phylum Arthropoda; class Arachnida; order Mesostigmata; family Laelapidae; genus Tropilaelaps; species Tropilaelaps mercedesae. Next base: position 2,957 of record MNPL01004783.1, read on the forward strand.
GATGTTGACAACGATAAATTATATTGCACATAATCGTAACGTGAACTAAGTATAGGAAAAGTATGGGCGATGAGGTACCTGGAATATTGATGCCTAGTTTTATATAACATATCAGCCAGCCGTTGTAAATAAATGATACATGTGTACATGTCGGTTTGCTTAAAGCCTAAACCTGTTATTTCATGACAGCGACAATGACTACGGAACGTCACAGAAGACAATATTTTAGCATTGTGATGAAAGAGGTCATAAAAAGCGATGCCAGTTGAAAATACGTTACTACGCACTAAGTAACACTTATGAAAGATGCACGAGAAGTCCTTGTTAAAACCTTTATGACAGGTTTTTGAATCGGAGGGATGTAGTTAGTCTGCCAGAGTTGGGGTTTAACGAACTAGTGGAGAGCAAAGTAAAAATTACGATGTATATTTTGTCCGTTGAGCAGTTTCAACCGATAAACCAAATTGACTTGCCACTATTTATCGGTGCGTGTTTCGTATCGAAGCTGTAATATTTAGATTCCTGTCGTCCTACTGCTAGAAGCTATAGTGTCAAAATCAAACCTCCATTGTAGGCATCTCTCTCGGTGGTTTGCCAATTCGGCTGTGGTGTGGTATAGAGAACAGGACAGCCTATGAACGCGTCGGGAGACTTTATGAACACATGAAATTTTAATCATGGAAACTAAAAATGATCAAGTATAGTATAGAAAGACGATCTAAGTTCCCAATAAATTCGTACGCGAACCTTCAGAATACAAAAGAGCGCAGCTGTCATTGTTGCCTAACTCTCTGCAGCTTCTATCTCATTTTAGCATTTAAGCATATATTGCAAACATTATAAGTTACAAAAATAATTTACACCCAAAAATTCAAAATTACACCCGAAATTCCCCGTTTAAGAATAGAGCCAGACTGTGTCAACTGACTTCGGTGAACCCTGCTTCCGATCCAGTGCGCGGAGTTCCACAAGTAAATGTGTGAGGACAGGAAAGGATCAATTCGCTACCAGGTTAAGACTCAGGCATCCACGACATTTGCAGTGCCCTGCTGGTCATCATACGCGTTGCGATTTCGGCCAAAAATCATCGAGAACGAAACCATTTCAGGGCAATGGACCGCTTCATATGGAATTACTGGTCGTAACTGGTACTACCATACAATACAAAATCATGCCCTTAAGGGTGTTTTATTATCCTTATAAGTGTAGCCCAGATGTCTCCAAAACTAGCGTACAGTTAAACTGTATTTGGCCCAATAAGAACAGCCTACCAATAATCCGCTACGAATGCCGCTGCACTCTAAGTATTCCAATATCTAGGTCGTCACATTCGGCGGTTGCTCCTGCCCCTTCGGAACGTGACACCACCGAAATATCGCAAGCTTGTTTTCCCCCCATCTCTCCCGCTTTCCTTGCTTGTTCTTTTTGCCTCCGCGTACACACACATACACACACAAAGTTGCTAAACCGGAGCGTCAAAGGTGTCTGGACGTAACCGGCTAGACTGGGCCATTATTTAAGATCAGAGACTGTGCACATATCTGGCAGAGTTCTTCTTGGAAGGCATGTTCCTCGTTCCGGCCCATCGGAATCGTCTACTTCAACTTGATTCATTGACGCGCACGTCGCACATAAATACGATACGGCCAGTTCCTTGAAGATTGATTACGACGCAGTCAGATGTGCCTGCGCGGCGAGGCGGGAAGAGGGGCGGATCTCGCTACATTGCCATGAATTACGGATGTTGCTAGATGCATGGGTACAGGACGAAGGCAAGCATATGATCTGACCGAACGAGAAAAATAGAACGGTGGCTGGTGTATGACGTCTCATCATGGGCTTATCAAAGGGTCGGTAACCCGGCAAACAGTTTGGCAAGGTGTGTATTTGGTGTGCATACACTAATTAACTATTGCAGTGCACGTACGCACTGATGGTGTCAGAGTCACTTGGAGTGAGCCTTTAGCTTAAGTAGCCTTAAGATCGTCCAGTGCACGGTAGTATTACACTCCACGGATAAAGATGGATACGCCCGGTGTCATGCTCAGACCGTACCGGCTCAAACTTATTTACCTGAAGTTCACACGGCTAGATTTAGTTTTATCATAAAAATACAAAAATCACATCTTATTGTTCTTAGCGATGGTTTTGCTGCGAACCCGCTGTCTGAACGCAAAGTGAACGCATGAGCAAACATTCTTTTTAGGTTTATAGCGAAATCATAATTGTAAAATTTAATAACTATTATTGGTATATGCTAATGGCATACTTGCCATGCTGCTGACTGCCTCGTTATGCATATCGATTTTCCGTCACAATATCGTTTGTTAATCAAGACAGGGCGAATCTTTATGCTAAACCATGTACTCCCAAAAATAATGTCCAAACCGAGTCGGATCTCCAAGTGAATTCCCGTCACGAGAGAGAAACGCCGGCCTGGACCGGGAAGTCATTTCTGCTTTTTTTCATTTTGAAATGCGAATCAGATGACGTAGCAGGTGCAGGCGACGCCGGGTGGCATATGCTGCATCTATCTGGCATCAACGAGTATTAAATTTACTCCCCACCCTCAAAACAACGGGAGGCAACAGAAATAAGCGCAACGAAATTAAATGTTCGAATTTGTTCTAGGAGGCAAAGAACAACCTGCTCTGGGCAGGCCGCCGCCCAGCTTGGGCCGTTCCTCGGAGCTATGCTACACCTCGCCGATGGGTTCGTTTCCCCTTGCACCTCCCCTCCCGCTGTGTAAATTTGCGTGAAGACCAATACGGCACCTGAGGCGAAACAAGTCAGACTGTAAAACAGGTGTCTGTGCCCTATCGAATGTTTTACGGAAATACTGTCCGTGGCATAGGACGTACGTACGCGTGTGTATTCAACCAAATTGAAACCTCATCAGCGTCCTTGCTGATCACTGTGGAACTTGCGCGTGCGAGAATAATTTTGGTAATACAAGGGATAATTAATAAGATTATTTTTAGTTTTACAGGCCCGTTTAAAGGTTGGTGTATGAATCAGCCAGATGTGTGTAACGAGCGATATGAAGTGATACGGGTTTTATAGAAGACAATATAAAAAAATCTATTAATGATAGATTTTTGAAAGCGCTGGTGCTATGTTTACGAGGCAAGCCATAGGTGACATGGCCGAGGCGCTAGAACGGAGTCTTACTAGATTGCCTGGAAGGGATTATTATGAAATATTAAAGGAGTCGTGAGAGAAACCCAACAGCGTGAGACGTTTACGGTACAGTGAGACCCCTATGGGGCAGTGAGAAGGCTGTCGAGGATTAGTAGTAGATGTTTGGGTTATTTTTAGCGGATTTTCGTATCTCAAGACTTATTCAAGTTTAAGAAAAAAACTTGCCCAATTGTTCTCTTCTTGGGTGTAGCTATTTGTTTTGAATAAAAAATATGGCTAAACGACGTATTTCACAAAGTTTATCCTTCATTTGCTGACCTAACGAGGTTTCAACTTCAAGTGCTACTGATTTGGTTTAGGTTTGACTATCCTGGTGCGATTGATATATCTGTAGATCGACATCTAGCCGACAGCCGTAGTCGACATCTACAAATAGTCTCTTTGCGAGTCATCTGGTAATATTTGCATAGGGCTGATACAGTTGAGTAGTGAAACATAAGGTCAAGTCTATATATCCGTAGTTGTGTATAGCAAGTACAGGTATACGTCATAGCATGTGTCCAATATCGGCATTGTATTGTCCGTATTTTTTAGGTGTCTTGTACATAGCAAGGTGTTTAGGAGAGGCTTCTTCAGCGTCTATATACATATCGATTATATGCTATGAATGTTGCAGTGGTACTTGGTGGGCCCTAAGTCCAGTTTGCTGTAGTTCCACTCAGACCGCGTATCGAGTCATCTGTCTAAAAAGGTTCAAGGGACGGGTATTCGTTCCGGCAGATTCGTATCGACCAAATTACCTCGACACGTAACCATTCAGTACAGAAGCCATCGTTTTGAACAACGCTTCATCCTTTCTGGTTGCGGTAGCTATTTACTATAAAGAGTAATGTTCTAAAACGTAAACAAGAAGCACTTAAACACTAATTTGATGATAAATGTATAAAAAATTGATTGGGTGTTATTCATGATATGACCGTGTTGAGCGAATGCTGCTAAATTCGGTGAATAGAGTGGCAGTCGCTTCCATCGTGCGTACAACGCTAATTGAAGCCCACATCCTAAGAGCCTTGATGCTAATAAGTTAATTTTTTTATATGCTCATGTTTAATCGCAGCCGTTTTCATTTTATTTTGTCGTTTAAACGCGTCGAGTCGGGAGTTTAAAGGGCTCTGGGTGTGCAGGTTATCACTGCAACACTATCACCATTTGACGTGTTATTTTTTTCACAGGCACTCTGTATTTGCATATTATAATCAATAAAGTACATTTTACCGATTCTCTGGTCAGACGGATCCTGACTCCCAGAAGGTACAGAAATCTACTATTATAGATGGCCTACAGAGTAATATTCATTATAAATAAATAATCTTGCGGTTATTGAAAAAGTTCTTGATTTCTTGACCCATGCGAACTCCATCTTATACAACTCACCTCAGGAGTTAACCTCGTAGACATTCGCCTTTTCACTATGGGCCTACTGCGGTGTTACCCATTTCGACCGAGGAGGTGCAGGGGATATAGCAATCGAAGGATAAATTAGGCCGTGTTTGCCCACCCTTGGCGATGTGTGCCTAGCCCGCCTCGTTTTGAACAGCGAATCTGTATGAACGCTGCGAACCGTTATACAACGTCTTGTCAAACTCACACTGCTCGTTTTGTTGGGGTGGTTTGTTATCCCTGTTCTCTTATACCGCTGTGACTACGCCGATATGGAACTTCGCGGGACAACACAGATCGCATCTCCGAACAGGACGACCGGGTCTGTTCGACATGCGTGAGCGAATTCGTTTTTGTAAACGCTGTTTCCAGCGGAGCGTCAACCTGATCTATTTATTCTGTGGAGACTTTTATACGTTCCTTTAGAATCCCTGCTTATCTTTTACTGTTTTTTAAGTACTGTTTTAACGTGAACAACCTTTTTATCTCTACTCAAAAGAAATAACGTGACATAGAGCTAGTCCACTATTTTCAGGATTCTGTTTTTTGAACCAGCGTTCAGGATTTATTGCAGGATTTACTTTTTTTAGCAACTGTTAGCGAAGATCCTAAGCCGCAGTTCTTATTTTTCTCAAGAGTTCAACCTGAGCGGATAGTTTGAAGCTCGCAATTTTGCCAATACGCATTCAGAACTCACATAAGCGATGAGGTAAGAAGTGATTTTCACTACGAATTCTGGATGTTATTTTATACGTTATATCACATGGATACGGGTAAGTTTCTGATCTATTGGCTCCATCATTTGGGGCCTTCGCGCGTAGCAACCTTTGCACGAAAGATTATATATATAGATATGCAACATTGTCTTTCGTAAAAAAAAGCCTCCAGACAAACAAGACTAGACAGAATGTTTTTATGAAAAAGGTTGCGTTTTACTTTTCTCTCAATATCGTTGTGTTCTCAGTCCACTTCTCTTGAGCGTGTATTAGTTGATAGGCATAATCTTATAGTAGGTGGCGTCTCCAAAATAGTAGCTTCCAAAAACTACTTAGTGGTTAACCGGTGTAAAATCAATCGGTTTTATATTTATAAGGGTTGGATCTATCAAGTTAGTCCAGCTGCCGAACTGTATCGGAAATCAATAAAATCAATTAAAAGGTTAACTTGTTCTATAGGGCTTTGGGAAGTGCTCTTCCACGTGCAAACGAGGGACCTCTGTCGTCCACTCATCCGATACGTAGTTCAACCAAAGAGAATTGAAAGACTCTTGTTAACATCTCAGGTGCTCATCGACGCATTTATTAGAAAGTCATTAGTCGGTACTATCAAGCACGTGTTGCACATTTCCATACTGATAACGCGATTACTTTGCTGAGTGGGCATGTCCGCCGAATGAGGATGAGTTGAAAGTGTGAGGAAAACGTTTTGAGTTCAGTGAGGCTATGGAGCGGCCTGAGGTATATTTAGAAAGTTACATTTTTTGGCCAAAGAAAATAGGGAACTTGTGGCCCTTTAAAATTTGATCGAATCCTAGGTTACCAAACTACTTCGGTAACATTGTGAATTATGTCCTTTAGTCTGTCCACACGCTGTAGGTGCGAACGGATTAGGATAATGCTGAATATGCCGAACGACTTAAGTCTACTTGTCTGTGTGAGCCAAGTCAATATTCTAGATCTACATTTACGACACGGCCTTTACGTACATCTGTATTCTATTCAGGCGGCTAGCTGGACGAAATGAAAACGCTTTAATGATCGATTTTACGCGAAACGCAACCGCCCATTGAATGCCAAAATGATGTCCTCTCCTTCCCACCTCTCTCAGAATATATTTCGACACCGAGCGCAGTGATGTCGGACGTCTTCAGCTGGCCTAATTCTTATGGGACGGTACGTTTTCTTTCCACTATGATTGCTCTTCATTTTCGGCCTATGTAAGAATACATAAATGTACGGCTGTAACGAATTGGAGGGACAAATGGGTACGGCGAGGGTCTCGAAGCGAAAGGAGCAGCGAAACAGGTCAAGGCTGCCGGGGTCTTTTCTGGCGCTTCTTGCGTGACCAAAAGACAAATGCTTAAGCTAATTGTCCTCGTCGGAACGGCAGGCGATGGACAATGAACGAAGTGGCCCGGGCCATCCCAGGCCGGAGTTCGAGCGTCGTCGAGGCGTGGACTTACTTTGCTGTAATGAACGTGTACTACTCTCATGCCGCGGAAGTGCCGTCGCAACCAGCATTATTCATTCCAATGAATGACGTAATGAATGAACGCATCCGTGTATGAAAAAGGAGCTTCAGAGAGGAGCGTCGAAGGGTCGATATCTTTTTGCCAATCACTGCGTGCAGCCAGAATTTCTCACAATTCACTCCGATCTGCCGATAGGAGGATCGTTCGTCGATATAATTATAATGTATACTTTCTTATAAGTTCTTCCTGGTGAGCGCGGAGGACTGCGGATAGAAAAGTGGGGAAGGAGGGGGCTTCTCCCAAGAAAACTGCATATAATTATATATTACATGTGTGAACAGTCACACTTGTTCTCCATGGTAGGGTAATAGCAGATGTGTGACCATCCGCGGGGTAGTCGACAACGCATATTGCGTTAAAAACTGATTGAAAATTGTGTTTGTGAATCAGCCCTCTGAAGCAATAGCAGGCTGACTTACGTGAAGCCGTGTATGACACGTTACTATATAGAGACGTTTTTGCTTGTGCTGTTTCTTCCTGACGACAAGCTATGCGGCATCTTTGTATCAGGAATCTATTGTGAATTAAAAGAAAAAAGAAATAAATAAGCTGGCGGCAGAAGAACTATTGATTATTCGCAATAATCATTACTGCCACGCCGCGCGGAGAGTTCCAAGAATGTCAGAATTCACAGTCAGACCATCCAGTCCAATTGGTACGGGGCAATTTGTCATCTTGATGCAATCTTTTTTGTCTTAGCGTGGCGGAGTTCTCGATGCGATATTCCAGACAGACTCCAACTTGCATATGCACGTTAAATGCTGTCCATTGTCATATTCATCAGCATTTGCAAGTTCGCTTCAACAATTCAAAAACTGAAGAAAACGCTTTTAACCGCGCTGAACTACAATTTTGCTGGGTGATGCTTGTTCTTCAGGTCATTATCACCGTTGTATCGATACGAACTAAGGCGGGCAAACGCCGTCGGATTAAAGTAATGACTCGCCCTACACTTTTTTGCCGTTTACACCTCGTTCAGTGATACAATGATGAATACGTTTGAAGATAATGGTAGTTTATTAGTATACCCAAGAGCAAAATCCTGTATTCTTCGTCTGTATTCTTAGCAATTTCAGCGTCGTAGCAACTTGCAGGTTCTCAAGTGGATGGATGTCTGCTTGTGACTCTGTCAGCAGGTGCGGTCGTCTTGAAGCTGATTTGTACTTATTTTACTAATTTTGTCGAATATGGGTTTACACCCGCCCGTACCGACCATTATATGCATGATTGTTGGAAAGAGTTTCAGAGGAGCTCGGGTTGAAATTTCAAAAATGACCTACAGCTACCAGTAGCTAGCTAGGTTTCAACTTGTCGGACTGAACGTGTTAACCTCATGTAGGCGCAAGGCGCTGCTGCTGAGCTGTTCCACGCTTTGCTCAATGGACGGTATTGGGGGAACGAAAGTAAAGTAAGTGTTCGGGCGGTCCCATCGAGTCTATGGCTATGAAGAATCTTCGTTGGATTTTTGGGGAAGGTTGATGAAACTTGTACACGCTGCGCTCGCAACAAGGTAATGGAAAAGCGTCCGCGTTGTACATACTAGATCACGTATTTACAGTAAAATATGGATGGGACGAAACTTGGGACAGCAGAAGCTAAATCCATTTACAGAGACGTCTAAATTTAGTGCATTAATATTTATGATCATATAATACCGCAAAATGCGCCATGCCACCCACGGTAATGCGAAGATAATATCAAAATTGAGGCTAAAAATTGTTTTTTTTTTATCTCATAACGGGTAAGAAAACATTCAAATAGCTCTATAAAAACCTTATAGCTATCGTCAAAAATATAGCTACAACATCTCTCAGTTCTTAGATTAGTAACAGGAGTGCATTTAACGTATCCTGTCTGGCCTCAACGTTAGATATTGAGAGAAAGATTTTCTTTGAACCCTTGGCTGTTTTTAAACCACGGTAACTGTCGGAGGCTAAAAGACACCTGAAGCGTTCTTCCCTTGTTCATCCCTTTTACAGATTACCACAAAAGATATGCAATGGGAATAGTTTCGGTTAACCGCAAGGGAATCAGGGTTGCACCTTTCAAGCCAAGCTCTGACTCAGTCAATAAAGGCTCAAATAGACGCGTTGGGAGTGAACTATGACTTGGAAGGGCTCGTTCGAAAGAGCCCTGTTGGATCTTGCACGGCGAGCGAACTGCTCCGAGTGCTGTGAGAAGTGGGGTCATGAGTGACCGTCATAGAGTTTACTGGTAAAATAAAGGTCGTATCCCATGAAGGCCTCAAGCGTTTCCTTTCAAATCAAGTTTAGACGGATAACTTTACTGCTAAACTTTGTTACGACTCTTATCTTAATGCGATCTTCAAAGGAAAAGATGGTGTTTCCATACATCTACACAGAGTCGAAGAAGACATTTCAGATCTTATTGTCAACTGTATTCTGATGCTTGTAAAATCTATGAAACGGTGGCTTCTAGACAGAGCAGTAATCCCACAACTATTTATTTGTTCACAAGTAGCAAAATATTACCGTTAACTTTAGCTTCACTCAATACAGTACGTCTTAGTACAAGTTAACCGGTATGTAAAAATGTCCCGGAACAACTTGATCAAAGCAGATTTTTCTATTTATGTGACTATACCTATGATCAAATAAAGGAGGCGTCTTAAGTTAATTATTATCGGGGTATATAAAAAAATCTTGATTAAAATACGTGCGCATGTCGCATAGAGGCCTTGTCTTCAGAACGTCAACTAAAGGGCTATGCAAGGTGGCTTCGCAATCTCATGGTCAAACTTTCAACATCCAGCATTTTGAGCCCAGGCATATACTGGATCAGCTTTTAAATGCGCACGGTGCTCCATCTAACACACCGTCCACAGGTTTAGTGAAAACGATGTGCTAATTACGTTGGCAGAATTCACCTCACCGGCTCCGGAGAGAGGTGTTAAGCTGATAAGCCGACTTAGTCTATCGCAATGGAATAGGCGGCGTATAATCGACCCAGCAAGGCAAGCGACAATTCTCTACGGCAAGCTGTATATTGGCCAAATGAAGGACCCGATGAGCAACGCATTAGAGATAGAAAGAAGGTGAGTTGGGGTATCGACCTCCTATTCGTGCCGGGGACCATAAAATGAGGCTGATTTAAGGTTGTTATTGGGAGAATATAGATTTACACGCCTGATTAGTTCGCTGGTTTAATGTGCGAATGGGGAAGATACGTAGGTGTAAAACTGGTTTCAATTCCACCGCTACGCACTTGCATTTTATGGAGTTCGTCTTACGCAGTAATGCGGAGAGCGGTACCGTTTTTGGCGAATATTGGCTGTTGATTAGCCCTAACAATCTTTAATTTACACGGCATTTACAACAGGATAAAGGCTACACATTCGTGCAGTGGACGAGTACATAATATAGTTAAAATCGCCAAAAAAGACGCCATAAAAAATCTAAGCTTGCCCAGTGCAAAAAATCAGATAAATGTGTCCTGTACTTAAACAGTTTTCCAAACTTGGCTTAACTCGGTGTGACACTAAGCAGTTCGTAAGCGTGGCATATATAACAACGTAACTTTGCGTCGTTTAGGCGGAAGGCGTAAGCTCAGTTACGAGTGTTTAGTCAACATTGGAGAAATCTCCTCGTTCGCTGCTGGGAGCTGTTTTCAAAAGACTCCTAACTCCTTGTAGATAAGGCATGGCCAAGCTTTAGAACCCGCATTTAATTTTCCAATTAGTCAACGCCCTTTTCAAAGCATACGAAGTAGGACTGCATTGGGAATTATGAAGATCTACTGCAGCACTTCTTCTATGTTCTCACAGAAGCTTGGGTCGGTTCGAACCTTGTTCCGCAGCAAGCCCTTTAGGAGCTAGTTCATGCGACGGCAAGTCTGTACGTTTATTTACATCAATGGGGTGGCTTCCATAATGGCATTGTATATATTGCACTTGTATATATAGTTTGTCCTTTTTTGAGTATACTTGAGGAAGTACTCCAGTTCAAACTATTTCCTAACCAAAAAACTACTTAGTTTGTGTTTTTCCATAAATGTGCAACCTTGCGTACATATTTCCCATTCACTAACGGAAACTTATCTGCTCTCCGTTTCAATATAACGACCGAGACTCACTATATTAAAATGTCACCGCATTTGCGGTGGTGGTAAGTAGAAACTGTCTAAACACCTCCATCGCCTGTAGGTTCGGCGATCATAGAACAAAAGTGCCAATTACATCCTTAGGTCGTGTTGTTTGTTTTAGAACCTGACAGGCCTACATGAAAGAGCTCGTTAACCACTAAAATCTCTGCGCGCAGGCGGGTGAATCCTTGCATTCTGTATGTGTGTGTGTTTGTGCGTGTCTGCATCGAAGTGGGAAATATGCTTAGAGGCGATTGCCCCATCCACGTCTATCAATTACAAAAGATGGAAGCTTTTAACCCAAAAGGGACAAACAGGCGGGTCTGTTTCGATTACGGCTAGCGATGGATATTTACCGGGATTTCAATATGCCTTCCTTCTCCCCTCGGCCGTCTGACGGGTCCAGTTGGTGCTTCGTGGCAATATCCTCCTACTCGGGTTGTTGTCGTGAGCCGCTTAAGTCAACGCAAATGTCACCCACTTCTTTTCGGTGTTGTCGACGTTACAATAGAGTTCGGGCACATGGCAGAGGATTTGTCGAACGCCGCAGGCTATGTTCTCTTATTTAATTCACAAGGGCATGCGTCTATTTAGTAGTGTCTGGCGTCATCTCTGGTGTGACTCGATGCAGTCAGTTGGGCAGAAGACAAATTGAGTCTCTAGGTAGAAACCTAAATAAGCCACTGCGTTCCGTATGACTTTATTACTATCCTGAGGGATAGTACTATGGCTGATATTGGTTTACATAAACACGTTGTTTGTTGAAACGTTGGAAGTCGCAGAGACGGATCAAGTGTTGACGATGGTCGAATACATCTCCACACAAAGACCACATGAGCTATTCATCATGAATCGCTATTTACATCCGCTGGACAACAACGGATGTAAATAGCCTTATCTTTATCACCAAGTTTGATGTGACGGCCTTAATGTCATCCTCGTTACTACGCTAGGGCTATAGTGTAGCTGATGCAGAGCTAAACAAGCTATTAATCTCCAAGTCTTTTCACACAGAGGAAACGTATCCAAGTTTGATGAACATGTAATGAACTGATAGGCACAGATATGACGTATAACTACTTTTACGTTATCACTATTTCCTTATAAGAATGCAGACCGTAAAAGAGATCCTTCCTATACAACTAGCCACTGGGCTTTTCAAATATCAGAACTAGGGGTTCATGTCAAATCGGTTCAGTTAGTACACATAATCTTTTTTAGGGCTGACCATCAGCCAAGATCTAACATCCACGGTGGCGCTTTTTTCATTACCCTGTAAGACAGATCATCCCATATGAATGTAAATGTGTAACGGCGGGGATCGAACCCGTGCAGCCACCTACGTGTCTCCTGCAAAGGTCGTTTCAGGGCGCGCACTAGGGCACCAGCCCAGTCGGAGCTTGACTAGTGGGGAACCTAGACCTTTGGATGTTTAGGCCTAAAGGCCTACCATTTGCGGCTTTTCATATCGCTGCAATACAATCGGGTTCGAAACGGATCAAAAAGTGCAAGTGAATTATGTGAGATCAACGAGGAGGAAGCCAATGGGAATAAACTGATGTATACAGACGCATACTAGTTTGACACATATCTTGCCTTTGAGAAGGCTGCTTAGGGCTGCAAATAAAACGATATAAAAAAGGTGCACACGCGTGCGTCGCTGTAACATGTAACACTGCTGTTGATCCTGGGTTTTATACATATAGAATGCATAAGGGCGCACGTTAAATTAAATATAAAAGAATATTTGTTTCTTATATAGATATATTTAGGAGACATATTTTTTATATTTAGATTTATATTTCATGCCTTCCGTTGGATATTTTCCTAGTGCAGGCGTGTACCCTGCACAATGCAATGAAGAAAATTATCACATGCTATCAATTTCTTGAAATTCACACAGATTTGAACATAAAACCTAAATCTGACCAGACGAATTCAGATGGAAGGGCGTTAACCGTGCTGTCGAATAAAATACGACCACTTTAATACAGTTGATGGTGTATTGCAAACGCGTATTGCATTTTATTAGAGTCGTATATACGTATATATAATCTGATAAGTGCCTCTTTCATTGAAAGGAGAAACCGAATTGGCGATTGGAATGCCCAGAGAATAGAAAATACGCGATACTTTGCATTCTGAGTGGGTCATTCGGGTTTGCTGATCTTTCATCACTCCGTGCATGCATTTCTCTGCGGCTATGCAAAAGAAGAGTGCTCACCTAACCCGACTAGTTTATCGTCCTTCCGAAGAGGGGCCCGGCCGCCGTGAAAAAGACTGAGTGAAACCTTTCTACGACAGACGGGCTCGGGTTGGGTGGCGATTTCCTCGCGAGCTCTGGCGGTTACTCGAAGCACCGCCACAACGTGAAGCTCCACACCTTTGTACCTTCGATTTTCGTTCTTTCGGCCAACG
>MNPL01004783.1:16890-44724 GCA_002081605.1 Tropilaelaps mercedesae
CTCAAGCGGGCACGTGCAGCCATAGGCTATTGAACGGAAGGAGGGGGTTCACAGAAGGAGAATAGCTTTATAGGTGACTGTGTTTGTTCAATGCTTACAGCAAACACTTCCTTGAAGTGACAGACGCAATTCCAAGGAAAGAAAGTTTTGCCATGCCGCAGCAGAAGGTCGAACACATCGATTTGATTAAACTTAGTTACTTCGTGCTGCTGTACTGAACAGATCGAACTCCTACTTCAAATTAGATTGGAGACCAGGTAAGCCGCAGATGGATACTAAAACAGATGCTAAAAGTAAGCCCAGGTATTGAGTAGTGCCCAATAAAAATAGTGCTTAGTAAAAGAATAGTGGCTATTATAGCTGTATATGTACCTTCAGATTTCTTAATAAGATCAGTGAAATGGGCATTGAATTTACAGACGCATCTGGATATGCAACTGCTACCTAGGTTTACACGTATCTCGCGTTGGCCGGGAAAAGTATAATGTTATTAATTTTATTAAATAGTAGTCATCCTCAAATAGTATTTAATTTTTAATAATGGTCTATCAATAATCAAGAAATGTAAAGCAGTACTGCTCAAAAGATTTCTTAATTTTTGGTAGGCAACACCAGAAACCATTATGGCATGAATATTTCAAGCTGAGACCAATGTTCTTCATTTTCTAAAAATGCATTATCTTGTTACCCTTTACCTACAGTAATCTTCTTTCAAAAAAGCACTCATTTTTAGCCACAGGAATAACGGCATTGTGCTTATGATTTGTTACCGTCGTTTAAATGATCAGGTATTCTCGTAGAGGTAGCTTTTCTAATAGTTGCGTTCAATATTTTCAAACATTGACCCACAAAGTTGTGCGCATTGTTTGAAAATATTTGCTAGCTCCAAGTAATTGTTTAGTCTCGTTGGCGTGTACCAGAATATACTTTTTGTGGAACACAAGGTTGTTTACGTACTAGACATATTTGCTCTCAATGCTAATAAGTGAATATTCAACTTGCCAGTGAAGCCGTTTGTGTTGTGCTTGGCAATATCGCCTCGGCATCTCTCTCGTTAGAGCACAATAAAGCCCCGCGTAACGGTGACACGGTGGATGGCCTATGTAAAAATTTGTGGTACTCTTAAAAGTAAAAATTTTGTTGCTTAATTGTTGGGTACCTTATCCTGTACCATCCCATAGCCTCGCCAGGCTTAAGCATTTGGTATGCAACATTTTAACATAGGAGTATGACGTTTTTGTTGATTATACAGCAGCAACTTTCCTTTGGTGTCGGAGACAATGTAATGCCCGACTGACGATGGCAGATATGCCCTGCTTCTCACGCGTCATGCGATATTTCAACTTTTCTTCTGATAGTTCGCTGCTGTTCAGCTCGGGGAACATCGCAGTTCCATGGCGCGTTGTGAACGAATAGTTCCATCGGAACAGGCTAGTGCTGGAAAAAAGAGGAATCTGCCGATTATGCCCGTTACTGACACGCTGCCCCCGAGGCTGTTGTTCACCTTAGATTCATTGGTGAGTGTTGGCCGCTATCTGGGCACTTGAGCAAGAATTTCTCTAAGAACAAGCTCAATGACAAAATGTGTGCACATCGGTGCAGAGACACGTACATATAGACGTATGAAAACTAAGGGTTCATTCCGTTGTAATTGGCGATTTATTCTGAAATATGTAGAAAACGCAGAATAGATGCGCGGCAATGCCGTTCGCCAATTTAAAGCAATATTTTTTTAAGAGATGAGATTTATTATAGGCGCCACTTGTTTCAAAAATTCGATGTGCACATCTTCGAAACGGAAAAACTGCGAGTTTTTGTGTTCTAGATGATCCCAATTTGGGCAAATGAAACTGTTTACAAGTAGGAAAGTGAAAGATTTACCAGGAATGTCTATCGGGCGAGGAAGAGGTCTGGCTCGCCATCAAAGCAATAAAACTAGTAACTGTTTTTGAAGAACTAACTACTAGTAATTTCCTGCGCATATTAATGAGCAATTACAATATAACGGTTCTTTCAGTTATTACGAAAAGCCAAACGGAGACGCTTCTTACGGACTTCATGGTTTTGTTCTTGGTTGTGCTGAATTGCCAAAGTAGGGAAGCATAGACTGCACGTAGATTTCCAGCCGTAAAGGCATGAGCTAAAAAGTGGAAGTCATTCGGGCCTGGTAAGTTCGAAAGGGACAGTTCGGTAGATTACCAGCGACAAAAAAGGACCGAGCGGGAAAATGGCAACGAACGATACTGTAGGTATATTATGGTACGTGATTACGAAGACCTCAAACGCATATCCGACGGAGATACATTTTCAGGCACGTGGTGAATAAAAATTACAGTTTGGTCTTTAAAGGGGCTATAAAAAAGTGTACTTCTTGCCTTAGCAAAGTAATTCGCATTCGAGATTCGAAATCCTTTCAGTATGAGGTCCAGTTGGATCATTTCATATTAAGCAATCTTAGACCACGTGAATCTAAAAATGGAGTGGAATTTGTATAAATAGAGTATGCTAGGACGTCTGGTGTATAAGCTTCTTAATACAGTTTTTTTCTAAAGTAGCGTACTGAGTACACTCCCACCGGAAGCAGTGTATTCATAACTTTCATATAGTAACTACGCACTCAGACTCAGAATGAAAAAAGTTTGCAGTTTAACCAACAAAAGTTGTCTGAACCTGGTCCAATCGAGCAATAACCGCAGATTACAGTTGTTAATTAAACCTACCGTTATATCTTCAAATTCCCCTGTTTTGGCGTGTAGACAACGCTGTACAATATTGCATTACAATTACATCAAAACAGCATTTTTGATTCATCAAGGCTGAAGATCATGTGGTACCGCTCAACCACTGGCTCAGGTCCTTGACACAAAATGTGAACGACCAGCAAATCGTTCTGTAGCACTTGTCTGTAGAGTGGAGAGCCCTGTACTAGCACTTAAAACGTGTAAATGTTTAAGTTGGGTCTGGTTGAACTTAGCGGTCGAATATAATGTTCTATTGAACACGAAAGTGTGAAACGATGTCTAGTGACTACCTCTTCATTTTCCTCTCTGAGCTGAATTATTTTTCACGCAATGTCTGTCTCAAAGGGCCCAAGTGTGCACACACTGATTTCCGGCGCCCTAGGTGCTAACGAAACCGGTTTTAAATTGCGTTATGCTTCAAAATCTGCAGGAAAACAGACCACGGCTTTAGGTCACTCAACTGGAAGACAAAGCAGTTTCGCCGATCAAGGGGACTTTTCTATTCAGCTGGCAGTTCAACCAAACATATACATACATTACATATCGTGCAAACGTCAGGAAGTAACTTTTTGCAAGACCGAGCGGTAGGTTTTAAAGTCGGATCAATGTTTAAAAAAATATACAGGGAGCATGTTAGATGTACGTGCTAATGTCTACATTGCTGTTGAGCGCAAACTAGATAGCCAGCAAACAAGACATCGACATAACGCAAAAAACATATATATATATATATATGTAGGTCGTTCGCCAATAAGGCAAGCAGTTAGGACTGGCGGTAGCATTGATTCAGTGTGGCGCGAGACATCGAAACATGACAAGGCTCTACTCTCAGGTCATTCATGTTTGGGTTGCTCTAGACTTGATTCTATTCGCAATTGCGAATTTTGCAGGACAGTGGCCTATGCAGATGATACCTTTCTACTGTTTCGCATTCGTCCAGGGATAGCCCAAGATAACATTCGTGAAGCTTTTGGAAGGGCTGAAGACATCGTTAGAATATACGAGCGTTTGGATTTTATCAATGCTAATACGACAAAAATCCTCTCTTTTCTGGTTGTTTCCTAAGGGCGCCCATGGCGTAAACGTGCCAGAGGCGAAGTCGGTAGAATGTGTTAGCCTCACACTACAAGAATCTCTTAAATGGCACAATCATTTCTGAACCCAAAACGCTACGCGGTGGTCACCGTTTTAGCCACCAGTCGTCTTCGAGAGGTTGGAGTTTCTGTGAACGATACGGTACATCTACAAACTATTGCTGTTACCGCTTCTCTGCTATGGTACACCGTTTGGTTGACACAATGATTTTTTGCAAAAGGGAGGTTGTTCGAAATGATGTTGTTCGAGCTACTTTCAATACTGGTCGGCTGAATTCCTATGTCCATTGCCGTCATAGAATCTAGCCGCTATGGTGTCGCGTGTCACCTCCCGACGGTCTCGGCATCGCTTTTTTGGAACTTCCACTTACTCTGTTCAGCACAAAAATTTCAGAAGAGGCCAAAATGTTATTTCTAGACTAGTGTCCGTATCGTGTATGTATGGTACTTGATTATCTATAGTGTGTTTTTCGTATATTTTATTTCGGTTCGCATCTTTTCAATGTATTTTGACGTAACAGCATAACCCGTAATTAGTCTATTTCGGGACTTAATTACGTGAACTTGAGCATTTTTGGAGCTATTACATCTTGAAAAATGACATGGAAATGACTTAAAGTTGAAATGTAAAAACAATTATGAACACTGTAAATATCTGTGTGTAGTCTTGTGCATAAATAATCACAAATGATTGTGAAGCTGTATGTCTCCGGCAACGGAGCTACTTTTTGTCATTACTTTTACGAGAAATCAAGCGGTATAATGTCTGTGACTACGTCAATGAAAGAACAACAATGTATATTTATATGTACGTAAGGGATATAACACGGCCCGCAAGAATTTCCTTGCTTGCTGTGGGTTTACCTGCACTTTGCATTATACAAGCTGCATTGCTTGGACATTGCCAAATATCGCCTTGGGCAACAGATCGTAAAAACCCGCGAAGACGCAGTCATTTCATGCGTGAACAAGCTTTCTTAGATGGCCTTCAAGAAGAAGCAAGCGTTCTCTGCAACTCAGGACGAGCTATCGATATAGGTTTGGACAAACGTAGTACAGCGCTCAAAACAAGCGGAGCTTCAAGCGGTACGCATTTTTGCAAAGCATCACTTTAAGATATGAGAACGACAGTAAAATTGACCATGACTACGGTATAAGAATTTACATACGCTATGCGAGAGGTACTGGTAAGATCGATCTTTATTGTTGCCTAGATGTTTTGTACGGCCTGGTGAAGGCAATGTGAAAATACGTAATTTCACGTGTTATTGTATTAAATTGCACCATAGACAAGCATTCATAAATCAATGTGTGATCCCTAAAATCCATTGAAATGCTACAAATGTCACAGGTTCTAACACGGTGCATTAATACGGCCATTAATTATTAAACCGATTAATCAAATATTGGTGCCTTGACAATTATTAGAAACCACTATATATTTAAGTGTGAGCTTCCTATTCTGTAACAAATTTCGTTGTGCATGTTGCGATCACAAACGATCACATCGATAGAGCCAGAGAAACATTATACCAAAATAGGCGAAACTGATCTCCATTAGAGGTCATTTTTGCTCAATTTTAGTTAATTGCAATTAAAAAATGGACAGCTGTATCAGGATACGCATTGAACCCCCGTGTGAAATGATATCGATAGTCTGAAATTTTTAAGTTCACCGCAGCTAATTTTCAAGACATTGATCGCCCATGGGCCTGGAAATCATGTAAGCAACATCCCTGGTAGCTTCTCTGTTGTTATTATAGCTTCTCTGTTAAATTATCTATAAATGTAATTGAAAAGAGGATTGTTTGCTGTATATAGTTGCTTCTACTTCTTGAGTGTTAACCAACAACATGTCTAGTTGGTAAATAGGCGTAATTAAATTGCAGAGGTTAACCGCATGATTCAGTCGGTAGAGTTTCAGAAAGGTTGGCACCATGCTAGCTAAGTCGTAAAGAAGCCTGGCATTGCTTTTTAGTCCTTAAGCGTGTACGAATAGCGCTGTCGTCGTTTCTACATGCTAATGTTTGTAAGGAAAAAATAAGTTTTTCATCTAATGCAGCAAATCAAAGGGTTTGTGCACGATTTAACATCTAGAAATAACCTACTAACATTTTTATTAATGACCGCTCAACCAAATGGAGATAACCTCCCAGCGTACATACCTGCAGCAGCAGAAAAGTATATCAATTCTACCATTTGGTATCTTATATTTTCCTAAATCGGTGAGTTTTTGCATGTAGTCTTTCAAGTACTTGATTAGCATGTGCCCACTGCATTGCGTATAAGAAAATGCCTCATATTCCCACTGGGAGATAACAGATGCTTGTCCAATTTTTGTACGGATTTTATCATCATCAGTTTTCTTAACCAGAAACTAGCTTTTCCCTGACTTCCTTCAAGGAATGGATTTCTTTCTTCTACGCCATTACTCATGGGCCAATTGTATACGAAGTGTCTCCAAGAAAAATTTGTTTTGTATCCTTATAATCTTGTAGTCTATATACTTATGTATAGACTGTATGTTCACTATCATTATTTGTTATCCCTATGTCTGTAACGATCTGGTGGACACTCACAGTTGCAAACGTGCATATGTGAGTAAAGCAAATAGCAAACGGCTGCCCTGTTGGCCTCCGGCTGGACTGGGCATATCCCGTTTGCCCCTGCCGCCTCTTTCGTTGCTTGACCGGCCATATTTGCCTCCTCTGTGGGCTCCTCTCATCGCGATCACCGCCATTACCAACACACTTTCCCCGTCTGGCTTGACCCTGTCTCGTGGCCGAGACCTCAGGTCGTTACTGGCGATGCACTGACTAGGCCTAGAGATCCTTTTTCGGCCCGCTTTTCAGCGACTCCGTATGGCTGCCGACATCAATGGCACGGTCAATGTGCTCGGTTTCTCTCCTGTTGTGGCTCGTAAGCAAAGCGCTATTGCTGCGCAGGCCAATATGTGACGTCAGCCCCTTGCTGTGCCGACACAACTTTCGCGCTTCTCATTGGTGCGCAAAACGAGCAGGTTGTCTGTCTCGCCGGTCCTATGCCTGCGTAGAGGTCGTCCTCTGTCCACTGGCCGGCAATCAGGGGGCGCTCCCGAAACGGTCATATTACGGAGAAAGGAAGCAACCCGTTGTAAGCTACATTACTGGATGCAGTGGCCACGTACTTGTCACACGGTGCTATCATCAACAGCAACATTACCATTATGGGAAACGTCCTGCAAATGAGATGAATGAACCTGGGCGAAAGTGGGACAGGCGCAGAAGGAAAATGGGTGGCGACCGGGACAAGAAGAAAAACTCCGGACCTCGGATGAGGGTTGGTTAGGACAGTGGCCATACTACGCAGTCGGCGATGGCGTCGGGGTGGGACAGTGGGGAATGGCTGGATGTACCCCTAATGTGTTGCCCTTTGTGTCATCTTTCAGCTTGGTGCTGTGACGTCAGAGGGGCGCGCATATCGCACGAGTGTGTCGTCTGAGGGGCTGCATGTACTTCGTCTAGTTTTTATTTTATTGCCGTCCTCCTAAATAGTTGGATGACGGCAGAGAAGGAGCTTGCAGTAGAAGAACACACAGTAGAAGAACCGTCGACATCGTATATGCTAAATGAGCATGTGACGCTAACGTATGCATGGCGCGTGTGGAAATAAGCAGGGTAAGATTATTGACATTGTATTAACGAGATAGTAGATTTTAGTATTTCGATCACATATACGCACACTCTCAGTGTTGACTACACGTTGCTGTCATATTATCTTTTTCAGTGCAAAGATTTTGTAACATCTGAATATAAGATTTAGATTAATATCCTTGAATGAAACTTTTATTCGAATACTAACCTGATATACAATAGAGAATTGCTTTATAAAACGTGAGAGCTACTAACATGCAAGAAATATATCTGAAGGGAAAAACCACACTTTTTTGTAGGGAAATCGACGTCTATATGTGTATACAGCTAGTAAAAACGACAATAGGAAATACATTCGATGTAGTAGTATGTGTAAGCAACGATACGTAGGCGGTAAGATTTACATTTACTCCTGCGTCTTTTTTGTACTTAAATCTTCCTTAATATAACACTTCGAGAAGTACAAGCGATTGGGCTAGGAATCAAACACTTGTATCGATGACACACCTCTGACCGTTGATAGTTGCATCACCTGATAGGTGAAAACCTTGGAGGCACTCCACTTTTGCTCATACCTTTACGCGGTAGTAGTGTCTACGTTGTAGTCAGCCTTACGAACAAGCCATTCGACTCTATTATGAGTACATTTTCTCAGCTTAACGCACGTATGCGTGTTGACGCAAAACGCCACTGCCGACATGCGCAGTTCGTACAAAGTTGTCCTTAAACACGAACTTGGGCACTAGACGAGCTCAAATGACACCAGACCATGGACTGGCGACGATGGACGTGCTTCGAATCATGTTAGGGATTGCCTTCAAGCCCTTTTGAATACCCCCGCGTGTTTTGTGCTTCTGGTTGGGCACTCCAGGTTAGGAGGGGTTCGAATTTCCAGCAGAATATGTACACGTGTAAATCTCTCACTTACGTTAAAAAAGCCCATAAGTGCTCATGCTCAAAGTTAGAATACAAACTTTTTTGTTTGATTAGCTATTTTTGTCTGGAATTAAGTACGATGCTTACCTTCAAATTGGTAATTTTGATTGAGTTGCATTATTTATCTATTTACTTATGGAAGAAATTTTTTGTATGCATAGAACTAAACCCGTTTTTGTTCTTATATATTATGTGCTAGATGTTTGTTATCCAAGCAAGTTCAATATGGAGAACTCGATTGCTTTAAATATTCTGTCTATTCTATCTAAAATCGCTGGATAGAAGCCTATGATTATATTTTTACTACTTAGCGCTATTAAGACTTAATTTAAACATACCTCTAGCTGACAGATTCGTTTTAACGAACTTGATAAAATATAGAACGATATATAATGTAATGCTTTTCTCGAATGTTTACTTTGATCCAACAGCGATCGATACTTCTCTCAGAATTTAGAATGCTTTATCGAAAGGATGCTTATTTACGTAACTGCTGTTTTTAAAAGCTTATCAAAGGTTTAATGCACCAACAGGCCTTCTAGGCAGGCTAGAATGGAGCACGTCAGCATTAACGACTATATCCATCTGTTTACATGAACGTTCGTGTTGGTGCAAAAGTACAAAATGTCCTATCAAAACGTATGCATACATTTCAGACAAGGACATTCATGTCGCCCGCCGTCTTGGCTCAGTGTACTACCAGCCTACTCACAAGTTGTCATTTTGAGTACATCATATTCATCATGGATGTATGACTTTCAAATGCATGGTTGAATGCAAACGCTAAATATTACACGCTGTCTAGATGGCGGCGTCTCTGTTTGAGTTGCACACGGTCGTGCTTTCTAAAGTATCTTTTTGTTATTAAAGGACATACATGGTCTTCAAAAACATGGCGATATATCGCCGTTGCAAGTGGACGCAGTATGCGCATGTACTGAAGGACCAACAGCCGTTGCAACGGTCTCACGCTTCGGTTGCCGATGGCATCAAAATAGCCACTTGGTATTGACCCAAACCATGACCAAGATAAAGGTGTATTTTCGTGTGTTACTGCAATATTTTTTCCTCTTCCTCTGCCAGGAAACTGATCACAAATGATGCTGGTCAGCGATTTCTTTTGAATTGCTAACGACAGTTCTGGTGAACCTCTCCGCTCGTTGGCAAACAAAGGATAAAATAATATGTCGCCGAAATAACATTACATTGAAGTTCTGTATGGTCTGATGGTCTGCATTTAAAATTTCTGTGTTACAAAGGCATGTTTGTAATAGGAAGAAACTACGTGACTACGTGGGGTACGTGATTAGGCGCGAAGTGGTATACAACTAACGATTTGGCATGGTCAACACGCCAGGCTAGTAGAGTTCGTTCAATTCAGACCCTCTTTGGAATGGACGAAGCTTTCCTGCTAACTAAGCTTGCCTTCTATGCTACCAAGGCCATTTGCACAAAAGTGTCGTCAACTATCCAACTTTTCAGCATAAGTTCCTTCAATCCCTGATTTTTCAGTAAACGAAGGCCTGTTGATGCGTGGCAGGTGTGCCGGCTTCTCGCGCAAATTCATTATTTTCAGCTCTGCATGGTTTACGAACACCTTTCAACGTCGTTTAATCCAGAGTTTATGGAACTAAACTGTTTTGAAGCACTCACACCCTTGCTCAGGCAAACACCGCATGCGGTGTCGGATCACAATGCCAGTAGCCAAATCCGCTTACCTGCTTCATGCTCTGGCGCCTTCGTCTACAGCCGAGATTGCTGAGCCAAGTCAGCGGTTTCATTTCATGAAAGTTACCTTGGCTGGCTAATCTCTACCGAGTCGTTGTAGATGCCAGGCACTATTCCCTGTAACGTTAGAATACGAAGGGAACAAGTGACGTTATGGCAGTTGGCATGTGCCAGGGACAGCGTTTGTGCGCTTTATATCCAGCCACAGTCGACAGTAGAAGAGGAACGTAATGAGGTCATAGTGTTTTTGGTGGAGAGCCTCTTGACTTGTAAACCAGAGACACCTTGACCAACCGCATAACAAGCTCAACAAGATCATTTAGAAAGACGCCAGGCAAAAATGCATCGTCGAGGTCCATTCGAAGACGCTAGAGGCGACTTTCGTTGCATCTGAGGCCCTCCATGAGCCTTCATACCTTTGCATGCTTGGGTAGTCATAGTCGCCGTGGAACTCGTCAACGCACTAGCTCAACTGCGATTTTGCTCTCTTTCATTGCTTCAGATCATTACGCAAGAAATATAGGCAAGTAATACGACTATATAGTGATTTCACCACGCTTGGACGTGGCTTGTTCGTCATTTGAATCCAGCAAGAGTCACCCGACTTGAAATAGTGTTTATTAAAATTAAAATTGTCATTGTCGTCCTCGAAATTGCACTCGTGACAGAATTTTTCGCACTTTTGTCGAGCTGAGCAAATGATTTTCTTGATATTTTTGCATCCAATAAAGGCAGTATGCACTTTGAGTAAATTGAATGTCATATAACCCTGAAGTACAGGCTGTACCAAGAATCAGGATGAACAATGATATGGCCAATTTGTACTCATGAAAATATAGATACATTTCTGTCCCGGGAAAGTGTCAAAATAATCGGATCCCTGAACTCGAAATTCTGTCTCGGGGTTCCAAAAATTTTCGAAGACACACCATAACGCACTGCAGAGGTGCCACAAAATGTTACAAATGTACCTTGATGATGTGCAGATATATGTGACAAATATACGTTCTATACAGGTCCCATAGGGAGCCATAACATACAAAAAAAATACTGTACTATAATAACTACAGCGTTGCCGCTGCGCACCACAGGCGGCACCATGATGGAACATAAGAATACCATAAAAGAATCATAAAAGTAGCAAACTTACGTTATAAAGATAGACATAAGAGGACCACAATTGTGTACCCTCATTGGGATTGAAGTAGTCCTCAAAAATTTAATTTATCATTTTTACGTCAAGAATACAAAAGAAATGTTCGAGCACATGCCAAAAGGCGTGTTTTTATTTCTCTAATACAATAGCATCAAGTGGAAAGTTTAAATAATGCGAGCTTTGCATACGCGTCCTCTTTTCTACTGCGGCTATTTTGAAGCAACACCGATGAGATATTTTTTGCATGCGTATTTTTACGGAGGTTAACCACGTAGCTTTTCAACAAAGGATATATCGAAAATATCAACCATAAGCGATTTTATAAATGTTTGAAAAGAAAAAATGGGTTTTTGAACATCTTGTATACGCTATACTCATCGTTATAACTTGTAGGTTATTCTTAGTCTTACATATTCGAATAATAAAGGTATGAACGAGTTCTGTTATGTACCAATTAACTATACAACTAAATATGATTATACCGGCTTTCACTTACTTGAGTGAACTTCTTATAATTATACTTTCTTCACTGTTAGCGATCGTTCGTTATATCTTACAACGCATCTTATAACACAAAAATTGCCTACGTGGAAGCCCTCCAAGTGTGAACAAATGTGTGCGAGATGAACTTTAGGTATTCATACATAATATTTGAGAATTCTGTGTCACCTTATTTTTTTCTAACAAAATTCAAATGAATACTAACGCCACAATCTAGTGGTCACCATTACACGTCGATTGAACTCGTTTGACGTGATTTTCGCCTTTGCACATATTGGTTTATGGGGTCCGTTTTATCGAAACAATATTAGGGCTGTCATGTATTAGCTGAGATGTATTAGCCGTGAAATGACAAACATACAGAGTATACGTACAACTTTAAACCGTTAAATCTCATGCAGCTCATTTACCTTGGAATTAAACTTTCATTTTCGACACTTTGGAAATACTAACTTACTTGAAATGTGCTTCGATGATTGCCTACGCATGTAATGACGCATTTTGCTACATTTATTGGCAGTCCTACTGACGGGGCCGACAGTGTGGCCATTTACATTTACGACAGATGACTCACTACCTGTATAAGCGCGGGTGCGCTCCCGGAAATGGCCCACCTGTATCCGGTCTCGAACTTCCGGTATTGCGGGCCTACCGGCACGAACTGCCAATGTTGCCGTACCGTGACGATCAGCGTTTAAGCACAAGACTCGTTCGCACTGGGTCTGACAGTCTAGGGCGGCAAAAGGATTCTACAAAGTGAAATGATAATATGTGGACGCAGGAAGGCGGCACTGAATCAGAAAAACGGTAATCACCGTAAAAGCACTGTCGTCCCTAAGCTCACGAAAGGAAGAACGACGCCTGGGTTACGGAGCCTTTGGCAAGGTTTGTTTTGATAGCTGTGACCCTGCCATGTGGGTTCACTCTCACACATTGGAGAATTCCCGAAGTCTTGCTGAATGGGCTTACGATTCCAACTTGGTTGCCGTCTGTTAGGTGATGTTCAGCGAGCTCGGTGGCTTCGTGCATTTGCGTGCACTTTGCGACCGAAGGAGATATGTAGGTACACGGGTTCGATCACCGCCGTTGCATTCTACATTTATGGGGTCCGTTTTGCAAAAAAATACAACAAGCGGTATCGTGGACATTAAATGTTGACTAATGGTCAGCCCTAAAAATATTAGGTGGTGTTAGATGCCTGTGCATCGCGATCAAAGGGCACACGTAAGTGGATGAGTTCGATGCCATTGCATATTTATATTTGAAGGGGCGTGACTTACTAAGAATTGCAAAAGCAATATTGTGGCAAATGTTTTCTGATGGTTAGCCCGAGGGGGTATATGCTGGCTGAACAGTTAATGGTAAATAAGCACAATAACCGAAGAATTTGTACGACGAACCCTTACTGACACTAGCTCTGGCTAGAAGTGAATAAGCATGATTCGTTTTTCCGCACTTGGACGCGGTTTCCCTCCACGTGTAAATATGCTACGTGTTTGTCTGCTTACTCACTATCCGTTATGAGCGTACACACCGACGTCGATGGTCCGTGACATTCTTGCTTTTGCTGTTACAACTGCTGACATTTTACTAAGCAACATGCGCCCTGCCGTCATTCTATAGTTTGATTAGTTTGTGCCTGAGCTGTAACATGTTGATGTGATCTCTAATCTCAGTGACTTGTGATTTGACAAAACTCCACATGCATTTACAATTCAACTTGGATCTCATGAATTTCCTGGCCACATTACAGCCTCATACCATCACCTGTGAGACTCCCTGAACTATGTGGCGTAATGTATGGTCATGAATGGAGCTACGGTTTCCATCAATAAACCGTTCTTCATCTGAAGTAGAATTACCATTTCAATAAGAGTACGTCTTTGTCGCTGTACCCAAAACACAATACAAAAAGAAAAGGGTCCTGAATCCTGTCGCATACTCTGACCTTGTCCGAAGCTTTGACGTAACGAGCAGTGTATTTCCATTACATATCTCCTGAAAAAGTCTATATGCATACCACGCGGCGTTTCCTTTCTGCTTGCAACTTGACTGGGTTCCTAGTGTAATTTTCAAGGTTTTCGCAAAGATGAGACAAGTTTTCTTTACTTGAGCAGCACGGAGGAGTTTTTTTGCAGAACAACGGTTTGTGAAACCGCACTGCTATATACGACCCCAGATCATCGTTATCGATGAATTCTCGCCGTCTTCAGTTAACATGGTTGATATATTTTATACTAACGGTTAACATATTTTATGTGCGTTTGTAAATCGACTTGCTTTCACCCAAAAGAATAATTCGTCTACTCGTTGTGTTGCGCACCTTTCTTGCTACTCATCCAAATTTCGCTTACCAAACCTGAGAGGTTGTACTTATGTCTTCGGCATGAGCCTATCGCTTGTGATGTAACTCACGTGTATCATAGCAAAACGTTGAAAAAGTATAAAAATTATGGTACGAGTGTCAGGAGTCGATGGCGAAGTCAGAGAAATTAGTAGTGTTCACTTAACGATGCTTATGGTCTGCTGTTTAGGGGAAAATGTTGGCTGTGCAAGCGGTCTTCCGTTTTATGACAGCAATTTACATTATTATCAGGTTTCTGTGATGGTTTTTCTTTCTGGAATGGTTACGTATTTCTGGCACTGCCCTTGTCAGTTGATCTACAACCTTGAAGAGACTGAACTTGTGATAAATCTAGCTCTATACAGACTGTATTGGCCTTGGTTGCACGGGTTTTGAAAGGAAGACCCCACGGTTGCAGGGCCCTGCAGCGTCCCCGCATTATCCTTCTGAACAAGAATTGACTTTTCTTTAGGAACATTCCCGAAAGGAGACTTTCCTTAGAGAGTCCTATATTTTTTGCGTAATTTTGTAATTTTAGCTTATGCATTTCGTATGTGAATTGCGCACACTGTCGATGATGTATATATATATATATTACATTGACCTTCTAAAGTTTTGCACAGCCACCAACCAACCGTCTTAGTCACCTGAGCACGAGACATGAGAGAAGCGGTATCAGGTTTCAGGGTTCGGCACTGGAGTACGGCACCCCGTGTGTCACTATGCTACAAAAAAGGGACGAATTCAGGTAAATCGTTTTGGTGCTTTCTGCTGAGGTGGCACTTGCTTTGAGCTTAAACGAACGCGAGAGGGAAGCAGATTTAATATTATTGCACGCATAGAGAAGCATCAGACGGTATATTGAAGGACAGGTTTTACAGTACGTGTGTGATCAAGCTATGTGAAAAGCCAGCAGGTACGTTAAATTGTAATTCACACTTGCAAACCGGCCGTGCATGCATGTCAATTCTGTCACTGGTAAACCGTTGTCTTAAACTGTGGCCGACGTATATGGCTCATTATTGTTGCAAAACAAACTTAAGTCCACGGAATTTACAGATAAATGACAATGTTCGATTTCGTATGACACTACTTCTTATTCACTTTTGCTATAAGAATCTTGCAGGAAGCCTCACAAGTAATTCAGGCGAGCCTCATCGGATCGTGGTTCTAACGATACCATGTCTCGTTGACCTGAGGAACTGGTTCTCGTTTGTTATGTGAACGCTCCTTCTCTGATCTTGGACTCGCCATAACAAACGCATTTGACTTTCGCTGCTCCTTATGACAAATATTTTTGCAAGAGTGCTAATTTATACTGTATCGTAACACCGTCGTTGTAGGAATCGGACATCCAGCTTTCAGCTAGAACTCAGCTAGAACGACTATCGTCACCGCACCGCATATAAAGCCCTACAGATCCACGACCGAACCCTCGCATGCTCCATCCGAAGGTCCACCCGAAGTCTTCAGTCCAGCGCTCTCGCACACGCGAGCTGCTGTAAGACAGCAGGAAAAGAAGCGTCGCACTGCTAGAAACGAAAAAGGCGAACGTGACGTGAGCACTAAGTGGTTCACCGTCTATTTATTGCCCAGGCTATCTAGCTAGGCGTCGAACGACCCATGCGACTCAAGTATAGACCCTCTACCGGTTAGCTTTGTCCATCTTCTAAATGAGCTCACATGAACTTGCACATTGTGTGTACGAGTCGCCGTCGCACCTACCATCGGGTTCAGCAAAGGTTCCTTAATAGTTGAAATCGAAGCAGTGGTGCCAACCATCTTTTACAGCCACCAGAGTAGAGGAATGCGGATAAAGGACCAATAGTGAGGGACGCAAACAGACAACACAATGAAACTGAAAATTCAGCTGTTCCCTGGGTGTATTCTGGGGAAAACACTGTCAGCGAGCTGGATATAATGGCAGGCGTCGGTAGAAAAACGAGTGCAGCTTTTGACAGTTGCCAAATTCGAAGTTGTCAATTTCAACGCAATGTCGCCCATCACTACAATTCGCTTTTGCAAGTCAGAATATGTCATTTTTGTCGAGCGCATCGTCTTATATCCAATATAGAGAGAGCAACTGTTTACCCATTTGTCGAGTTATAGTGCATACAAGAGATAGGAAGAGATTGGAGTATTTTCAGAACAACAAACGTGTTGGACAGGAATTACCATTATTATTATTATTATTATTATTATTATTATTATTATTATTATTATTATTATTATATTTACTAGAGCTTACTAGGTTTGCAAGTTCAATATTTTATTCATTCCTACAAGGACACCTAAAAATACTGGCTTCGGAATCTCCACATGGTTACATGTGGGAGTCCCCATCATCCTGAGGAAAACGTAGGTTCTATAGCTTTTGATGACGGCTGCTTTTAGTCCCACGACAGAAAATTTATCGTTGACTAGTTGGAAGTGACAACAAAGGTGCATAACGATGTTATGCACTCAATAGCTTTATAAAGAGGGTGGCTAAAGTTCGGTTAGTGTATCAAGATTTGCATGACTTCGGCATCACCTTAGGTGCCATACCATTTTGGTATTTGTCTCACGGTCTTGGGGTTATTGTGTGTTAGCTTAAGCACTCCAAAAATGTGTTTTAAATGTTCGCTCGGTTGCCCGACCTTTGCAGGCGTGGCGCATTAATGGCTGAATGCTGCCGCTGAGGGGCAAGAGGGATCCGAAAGTGACACTTACGCGCAGCCCCGTGATCCATGCTTTCTCCTTAATGGAGGTCCGTTACCGGCAAGCTCATGTGCCCACGACCGAGTAGTTGTCTTACAACTCGCGTAATAAAAGACTCCAGAAGCCAAGGTTTAGAACGACCACAGGTAGGCTAGGGAGTTAGTATAACTGGATCTCCTCGGGTATAAAGAACGTTCTGTCATATCTCGTAATTATGATATAAGTGGAGCCATATATGGCGTTTCAACGGTTTCCGCAAGCCGATGCGTTCGACTGGGGACTTGGTGGTGAAGTGGCTCAAAGTGTTGTACAACGAAGCTTCAGTTACAGCTGCCGTCATTGTTAGATAGCATGAGATCGATCAAATAATTATGGGGTGCGAGACAATTGCGTGAGCGCATCGTTTAAAAATCGGTAACAAGGACAGCAAGGAGGTTGTACTTACATAATGTTACCACGTTGTCGCCTAAATGAGAGGAGTGTTAAAAAAAAGCTTAAATATAGGAAGAAGGAGGAGTTCAACTAAAGAAAAATATGCGAGACCAAGGGAATTTTATGTGCACGGTAGAAAAGGTATAGGGCTGTGAAAATGTTTATGGCATATATAAAAAGAACCGGGCCAGTTGTTCTGCGCTTTCATATTGATTTTAAAACGATGGACTACCTCATGACTGTGTAAAGTTAGCTAGATTGGGCAACCCTTGGCCTTGTCACAGCATCCCGTCTACTGCTTTTGCACCTAAAAATAGCTTTGTCACCTGAGTCGTGGACAACTATAATATCATGAGTTGAGGTACGTAGCAAACATAGCAGGAAACAGAAAACAAGCCAAAGATATACGGTATCAAGCGATAGGGAAAAAAAGATGATTAATTCTGACCAGCATTGCACCATAAAGTCACTTTACAGTCTCGAACTCCATGCATGCCTATCAGGTATCAAAATTTATTAATATGGATTAATACAGATCGTGGACTGTTTTTGAGAAACATAGTTCTTAGTTCCGGCTTATCTCGTTTTTTCGCAGGAAGTTGAGAACGTCATAAAACACACTCGGATCTCTGTCGTTTAGGGCGAAGTTATAGTGGGAATAGTTCAGATCATCGATAAAAAGATACTCAGTTGTATTGGCAGGCAAGCTGTTGACGAGTTTCCAGTTTTCCTCTGCCGTACAATACAAATCCCCCGAAGAGAAGTATACTTTCGTCGGAACTTTAAGATGTTCTACATTCATCATGATTGGCGACTCCGAATTAAACCTGGAAACGATGAGAATGTTGAGATGGAATTAGAGTACCTTCCCGAATAACCAGCCTGTCAAAAAGCAAACAGCTTCGTTAACTAAAACCCATTTCACCACTATCATAAAAGAAGAGTATTGGTGCCTGCCTATTCACGGTTATAGTTGAAGCTTCTGACATTTTAGACGTGTCTTCCTTCATTGTTCTCACACCGGGGCCAACGCTCAGAGTGGTTTTGCCCGGCTAAATGGGTGCCATTTGCACGATATAACTAATATGATGAACAAAAATACTCGGCAAACTGTCTACTATGTGATCATTTTTATAGCTTTCTCGTAAGAGCCAAGATTGCACGTTTAGTAGTTACCGTAGAGTCACTTTACGAAATAGAACGTTTAGTCCTTGCGGATTTACCTTTATTCACTGTACGTGCTAATTAAGCCCTCAAATTTAATCTAAGCATGTGGCTCTAGCGCAAAGTTTCCGCTTAGATAATGTAAGCCTCTTTTTGGTTAGCCGGTTTGATGGCTAGTGATGTACACAATTTAGAAGCTAAAGCCTGAATATGGTGAGGGGTCTCACAACAAACCCCTCCTTAACGATGACGTTCCGCAGCATTTTCCGTAGAAGATATTTTCACATTTACCAATAGGACAGGAGCTTTCCTGTTAATCAAAGGCACCTCCCATGAACACTTCTGTAGCACGATTTCTATACCTGCATCACAGGTCCATTAATGTCTAATAGAACGAAGCTATAATACATGATGTATTAAAACGGCCGTGGATTAATCTTGGCCGTTCCTTAAGGAAACGCGCTATGATCTAATAACGGGGTGATCTCCATAAAGGGCTCTAAAGGTAGTCCGTTGGAAGTCTTTAGCGCCTAAACCAAAAGCGCTGAGACGCATCCAAGCAGCTTGTGGTATGCCAATGTGAACAACAGGCATGAAGTTCTACCATTACACCAATGTTGGCGGCAGGTGTCAATCGTCACAGTAGCGTGTAATATGCAACTATTCAGAACTGTGTTATACAACGTCATTCCAAAGTAGCGCACATAATATTCTGAAATTCTAGCTCTTATGCAAATAAAACATGTAAGTCGTTTGCTCATGCGTACCTCACTCAAGTAACAGCGCCGAGAGCCGACCACCAATATTTTTTTTAAGCGGTTTTAACCAGAAACCTAGGTAAGCCCTCTATGAAATTAATAAATTGGGTGCCTTCTTCGCCTGTAGAGAACTGCTTTCGGCGCAACACACACACAAACACAAGCAATTATACACAGACTAGCACGCATAGCTAGGCTCCAACCAGGACACGGATTCATTTGTTAAATGTATAAAAATACATTGCCTTGAACATCCGCCGAGCTGCAAATGCTCTTTGGTAGCTTCCTTAATGGTATTTAGAAACGATATCCGGTAAATGTCAGCTTGACTTGTATCTCACGCCTTGCGCTCCAGTCAATGCAATTCCTGCGAAGTTGACGCTTCCCAGCGAGTGCTTTGCCGACACGATTTTCCAGCATAGCTTGAAAGCCTTGCTTCTTCGTGAAATCCAGCCATCTTCTGCATCGTGGATACAATTAGCGATTGCATTGCCTTGCTCACCTGTCGGCCAGTACTAGCTTACGCAAGTCGGCGCGGTGACATCAGGGCAACTGGTCAATCACCGGCCGTCGAGCAGCTACGAATAGACGGGATGGGCCTTTAAACGACAGGATGTCACTTCTTGTTTTCCTTAGCTACCTGACGCGGGTTACGTGGTGGCTGAACAAAAAGCAGTTCAAAGCATCGCTAAAATATCTTCTTTAAACGACGCGTTCTGATGCCGGTGAACTTGAGTGCGTTTAATGATGTTACAACTCTTAAACGCTTCTTGGGTCCAATCAAATGCTGGCGATTAGTATTTTTTAGAAAAAACAGGCGAAATGTGTATTGCTACGCTTCAGTGCGTCTGTCTTACGAAAACGACTTTCCACGCGTATCGCTATAAATATTCGAACTGTGCAAACAAATATAAATCTTATTGTATAAACGACACGATAGATGCAAAAGCGAGCTGTAACTAAACACCCTAAAAGGCTTTTGTATCGTAACTATGGCTGCGATAATTTACCTCTAATTCGATCAAAAGCATCCTCAGGCTACCCGACTCAATATATAGTATAACTTCGCTCACTTAACAATTACGGAACTATGCAGCTGTTTACGGAGTTTTATAGCGAAAAGAAGCGAAGAGTTAATATGCCAGAGGGCAGTGACTCGAGAAGCGCTATTTTTTTCGATAAACATATGCAGCATAATTCTCTGATACGCTATGCTCAAAAGAAGGGGAACGTACTTCTACCGGCAGCGCAAATTATAAAAGGAAATTTGGTTTAATAAGATAGCTTTCCATGAGAGACATGCGGAGATTAATTGCGAAACATTTGAAATGTACAGGGAATGTTCTCAAAAGGTCAAACCTGCGCATGTTTCCGCGAGGGCCGTAATCGAAGGTCTGTACCAGTTCTGCCTTGGATGAATTATCCATTCTGATTTTGGAAGAATTCCAAAGGTCGTGGTAGTACCGAAGCGCCCAGGTCGACGTGCCTCCAGGGAGATATTTTAACCACAGGGAAAGCTTACTCTGGAAATTTCAGATAAAGATAGCGACTACGTAAACCTGAATTAATTTCTTTCTTAAATGTTCTGTGCTTTAAAATAAAGGGTAAGAAGTTCCTGTGGCTCGCATAACCGTTAGTCAAGCACAAAGACATAGTGCTATAAAGTCGAGTGGGGGCGAAAATAAGTCAGTAGAATACGGAGAAGCTCTCGATGCCTGTACCGTAGGCAGATTAAATGTAGCGTGTGCATCTATATGTGTGTATAACAGGCAACTTCTCGATTTACTCGATTAATTAGGTGGACCTACTAAGTCGGCGTAGTGAGGCGTCATTCCGATTAAATCTTTGACGAGCTGGAATCCTTCGTCCTCTGCCCCTTGGACTAAGCTGGCGAAATTTTCGTCCCACGGAAGAATTTCATCTGGTTTCTGCAACGAAGATGGCACATACGCATACATACAAACCAACTGTAATAGTCTGACAACGGTTGTTATTATACTATACGATGAACATATTCACCGTCACTGTGCCATGCCATGTTTCGAGTTTCTCTGTAATACATAAAATCTAGTACTCCATAAATATATTACGAGACAACGCCGAAGATACGTGAGATTATTAGCATAGCAAACGGTGCTTCTTGTACTAACGTGTGCTAGACTACTAAGATAATCTAGTTCGCCCACCATCCTCCGGTGGCTAGCTCACAGCAACGTCTGTTTTGTTAGTCTAAGGTTTCGCTAGCTAGTGACCTCTTTAGGGTACTGTTTCTTGAAATAATAAATAACTGTACCAAATGATTAGCGACGAGACAGACGATGTATTTGATGAAGGGAAGCTGATCAGCGGATGTCAAGCTGCGCGCTCCCGCTAAGGATGCGAACGCGAGCACTTTGTTGTTATACTCCGGTCGTAGAGACAACATCTGCAATAAACACCGAAGACGAAAACGTTTGATCTGTAGTACTATGTATAGCATGGGAAGGAAATGTTGAAGCATGCTATTCGTGTATGGAAAAACAAACAAGCTAACAAAAGGAGCGAAGCAATTATGTCAAGGATAGGACAGGTATAATTATTGGTGTTATGAAGAGGAAAACAAGAAAAGTAAGACTTTCATAAGTTGAGATCCCTCAAACTTCGTGGGCATTTGATGAGCCCAGATAAGAGCTACAATATATTTAAAACATCCCTGCTGAATATCTGAACTACAGAAAGCTCAAAGCATTTGGAAACAAGTGCAATATTGATTGGTATGTGCATGTGAATCGATACGTTCGAGTTGAGTGGAACACAAGCACTTGAAAATCAACGCACCTGAATCGTTGAAATGGAGCCTTGAGACATACCGACAAGATGTAGCTTCGGTTGCCCTGTTACAGCGAGAATATAATCAATTTGCGCTGGAGTATCATACAGAGCTGCAATAAACACATTGAAAAATAGAAATAAAAAAATGGGAATGTTCTGTAAATAACAAATCCATATATTCGTACATCTATCATTTGATGGCTACACACTCGGATGTTACCTAACCATTATGATCCGTACAAACAGATCTGGATGTCGCATACCGTTTGACAATATGTCGGTGCCTGGAGCGCTTTCCAGAACGATATTGAAGGTACGTGACTATGCATGTAGAGAACGCTTTCACTGCGCAATAAAAAAAGCGTTAGCTTGTGCTGTCCAAAACTACTATTCCACACATAATGCCATTTCATTTTCCAATCAGAGGTTGGGAATCCCGCTTCCCTCTAATATATTCCAGGACTGATATTTTTGTTTCGGCAACATAAATATCCATCATCTGCCTTAAAAATATAATCCTAATAAGTTAGATACAAAGCATGTTGTTAATAAAAACTATAGAAAATAGCCTAACATTAGTGGCAACGGAATTATCTACCATGATCGTTGACTGTGAAGGCCCACGGAGATTCAGTTTCCTCTGAATAGTTCGTACGCTCGTGACGGGCATAAAGCGAGTTACCTCTATAATTGCCAAGCCAGACATCGAAACCTCCGTCAGCCAGAATATACACTGTAAACGGTAGAATAATTTTCAATTTTGTTTAGAAAGATATAAAAAACCTTCGGAAGAAACTTCATCTTCTGTTTTGATCATTTAAAAAAATGACTGGAAAGAAGGAGGAATTACAATAGGGCCTTTGTTGGTGTCTGAATTCAGAACCAGTAGATTGGTGTTCTGACGATTCCATAAGAGGCAATAAAAAGAACGGAAGAGAAACGTAAAATTTAACAATTAGTGTAAAAACCATCATTAATCTTTTTTTCGATTCGATGTGTGATTTGAATCATACAAGTTGAATCACGGAGGCAACCGTGATCTCGACTGGCGGTGGAAAAGGCGTACGCAATAGTAATTAATAATTAATTATTAGTAATAATTAATTAATAATAAGTACAAGACTTATACCTAGATTGTAAGTGGTAATGGTGGCATTTTTTGACACCTTTCTTTAGTGTCGATTTTTGACTACATATTAGACCAGCAGAGATACTCATATTAGGTAAAGGGGGTCCATCATGTGGCCAGAGGCCCATCATTGCGTGCGTTCATCAATAATAGAGGAACACACAGCAGAATATTGCTTGCTTGTTTAGGGTTTATTGGAGGCAACGTCCCGTTGGAGCAATCTAACATGATCATATATGTATATATTTTTCCTTCGGTTTTTGTATATACGAATAATCATTACTGCCTAGAAGCATAAACAAAGTCAAGTATCGATAACCTATTAGGTGTGAGATTTTCCACCTAAGGTATCTAGCTTTACAATACTCTTTTTAGAAAAAAGAGAGATATGCCTACCAAGTGAAGTATTTCGTCCAGCGGTGAGCCAGAAGCCGGAGCTTCCAAGAAGGAAGCTCGGTACGAGCACGGGTGCTTTCGCCATGGAACGAGAACTACTCGACCCGTCGGCCTGGCTACTCCCAAGACCAGGAACGGCAACCTTTGCAGGGACGATGCGATGAACGGTCACGGTCCAGCCATCTCCTACGGACACATTGTGCACTTCTAGATCGAACCCGCGGTGCGCGACGAGCTGCGTCTGATAATAGGGAGACACATAAAAAGGACTACCTTCTGAATGATGCACACCTTCATGCTGATAACGAAAAATAAAGTTCAAACCATTTTTGTGAGCTAGTGGTAGATGTCTTCGAACAGTGTAAACGACGACAAGGAATGACTTTGCTTTAAAGGCGGGTAAGGTATTGAGTTCATTCACTGGAGCCAGAAATAGCCTGTTGTTTATGAGCATGCAATTTTGCGACGTACCGGTAGCTAACGAAAAACCTGTCGTCAGTGTTCATTTGAAACTTTTTGCCAACTACATTAATTATGAGACAATAACGTTTAGTTGTGGCGTAAGAACTATCGCGACGATCTAGTAATTCCCCAATTTTCCTCTTTAAGGGTTTCCAATTATGAAACGCACGCTTATTTTCTCATATAACGTAAGCCCGGAACTTTCTGGTACGCTTGTATGTATAAGATATTATATACCGCCGCCTGAGGCCCAGGCTATAGGGATTCCGGCAAGTAATCTATATATATAGCCTGACAATAGCTTATATCACATGTATAGAGGGTGGTTTTAAGCCAAAGAACCTGGAACCGGACATGGAAAAAAACTGGTAGCCGATAATTGACTTACTTTAGACTTTCGTTCGTAGTGGTATAGTTTTACGCATGTTGTCGCCTTTATCGCAGCATTTCAACTAACGCTCCTACTTGCCTAACACTGTTCGCAGAAATTGTCTACACAGGGCCAAAGTAATATTGACAAACCATGATGATGCTACAAACTCGGCGGATATTGGCTTCTAGGACATATACAGTTTACTTAAACGAGCTGAGTTAAGAGCATTGTTATGGATGTACCCATTTGTAATGCTGTAATCGCAGCAAAATTAGCAAAACAAATTTTATCTAATAACTGGGGCGCTTTTCGCTTTTTTAGCTTACTAAATCTTGGTTGACAAGGATATCCTATTCAACTCATGTCACGTGTGCAACCGGAGGTGTTTTAGGGTGGGATAGATGCGCGACTACGGGGCTGTTATATCGTGATCATGACTCGCACTTTTACACGTGAAGACGACATGAATAGTTAGGGTACGTTCAAAGCCGAACAGTCGTTAAGATTCGCTTTCAAACTTCAGACAACGCGACGCCGTGGAGAAGCGAGACAGTTTTCTTTTTAAAATAGTTGTTTCGAATGAAGATATAAAGAAACGTGACTGCCGTTGGTAGCACGCTAAAAATGCCGGGAAAAACGTTATATCCTAAAACCGAACTTTCGGGCGAAGCAACCTTCTCCGCATACGATAGAACGATGCTTATATTGCAAGTAGAAAAAATGAGTTTTCATATAAAAAGTGCTCATACTGGCTTGAACGTATGTTCTCCCAATTAACCTATCAAGAATAGGGTACGTAAGCATACAGCAGGACAGCTATGGCATTCTTTGTTATAGGTTATACAATCTTATTATATGTTATAATGTTATAGGTTATATAATCTATATAATGTTATAAGCTATAGGTTACATAATAAACCATTTTGATTTGGCCGGTCACAACGCGCGCACGAATGCGCCAAGCCACCGAGCTTGGCTTTTGCAAAGTACCTGACAGTAAGGCGTCGCTTTAGGTTCATCTAGAGTAAAATTGAATCAAACACGCCCTACTTGCATATAATATTGCTTCATATTATTTACAGTGTTAGTCTTCAACTAAGTCGCACACGATTAAATCATACAATCGTTATCATACATTCAAATAAATCATAAAGATCAATACTGTGTGATTCAAATCTTTGTCACAAGGAAGGATATATGCTGAATACGAGTAATAATAATAATAATAATATAAATAATACGAATAATAATTACTATTTATCCACATGTGCTTTTCACAAAGGGTGCAGTTACCAATGACATGTTTATTTCTTCGACGACGTCTTCGCGCACGCGTTTTGCCGTCCGGTTGACGTCGTGAAACGTTTTAAAGTTCTTCTTGATCCGCTCGAATAGATGAGCATAGTCGGGACCAAGCTCTGTGTGCAAGCACGACTTCTCAGTCGATTTCCTCCCAGATTCATAGAAGAAATACCATGGAATTTCCAAAACCTCTGTTAATGAAACATCACATACCCATTTGATAATACATATTGTACAGCTTGTAATACGTTGGCCGAATACTTACTTAGGGTCCGTACTCTGTGTGTTAATGGTCTTTCATGAAGAAGCCAGGGAAAAACGATCATTATCGGAAGTTTTTGAACGATACATAGTATAGACAGGACGCATGCAGGAGCTTTGCATCGTCGTGCATGCATCTGCGCGTATTTTTATTGATTTCGACGGATTAAGTATATGTTGGTGCAAACAGGGTATAACTCCTATCAGTAAAGTAGCTTATTTAAATATAATTATGCATTTTGTCATAATTTAAGAGTGCAAGATATGGTTTAATTTTTTTCCGATTTAATGCCGCTACATCGAGATAAAAACTTAGGCTTAATAGGACGGTCCATCCGAAGTCGAAACCTCGCTGGTTTTGTCATTGACTGCCCGAATCGTTCCGGGTATACAAACGGTAGTACAACCAATCAGAACTACTTTTGGTCGAAGTACAGTATTATTTGATGAAATTTAACATAAATCTTTGGTGTCGTAACTCATCAGTATGCCGTATTTCAATCACTTAACTAATCGGCGTGTCTCACTTAGCCTCATTGGCGAAGAAGTCATGTTGCTTTTCAGGAACAAATAGCAGATGAGCTGCTCTTTTGGCCTGAACAACTCCTGTCGGTAAAATTTCAATTCGGCCTTATAAGATTGTCTGGGGTTTGTCTCGTTTTATTAGTTTCCCACATAGGCCCGGTAGCAGCTTTTCACTAACGATGGCCCATTATTTATCTGTGCAGTAGAAGCATGATATATAAAAAATATTTCTAATCTTTATAAATTCGTTTGGATATTATTCGATGTATTTACTTTTACAGTATTATAAGTGTGGACACCATATTATAGGGCGAATATGCTAACACTTGAACAAAGGCATTAAACTGCCCGAGTCAGGCTACTCAGTTAATAATAGTACGTATTTACGATCGATAATATCTTCTTATAATATTAGCAAGTTGCAAATTCGTGCCGTTGACCCTGTTACAGCACCAGTCGAAAATGAACGTCTCAAAAATATTCTTGCACAAGCGTGAATAGCTCACAGAGGTTGCCTAATCCTAAACAAAGCAATGAGCGTTATGTTAAACCAAAATTTGAAAACTTTTTAACTGTGCATTTGCTCACGTGCCTCCCATTTCGTTCGGAGCGTCCTCCAGCATTGCGGTAAGGAGCGAAACCGATGAGATAATAACTCCAAAATACCGTACCGATGCCCACATGGTGGAAAAATACAGTTGCTCTTCGTTCGGATGATGACACGTCTTGTAAATCCTTTGTTCGTGTTATCAAATTTCAATTATCCAATTCCAATTCTGGGAAGAGTTTGTCTCTCATCGAAACTCCATTAAAATTGTTACAAATAGCTCCACAGTGCAATATGTGTAGAGTTTACTCAAACGTTATACTACATTAGCATGAACGCGGATGACCGTACACAAGGCTGGCGTTCAGTTGTGGTCAAAAAGAACTACTGAGGGCTACCGCTGGCCCTACATCCGCTGGTCGACACCCTGCATAGAGTAATCTTTACCTTGTGCATTCTTAGACGTAACCTGACCCAGGCGCGTTTCCCTTGCTGGATGATGAATTGATAGAGGCCTCAACGCCTCGTTGGTTCTGCTTTCGATCGAGTTAACGAACTATCTATAATGCTTTGCTCGTTTGGCACTACAGGTGATTTAAAGAAAAGTCGGCGTCAATCGAGTAGAATCACCTACAATTTAGACACATCTTCGACTCTGATCGAAGATAACTCCGGCCGCCAAGCAAGTTGTTCTGTAGAAAGCTCTTCATTTCTGCTCTATAACGAGACTACGTATGGATGTGCAGTTACTGGATAGGTATTAGTAACTGCTGTAGAAAGAAAAGTACGACGATTACTAGTTGGCTATCTGACAATATATATATATATATATATATATATAT
>MNPL01004784.1:0-13892 GCA_002081605.1 Tropilaelaps mercedesae
ATATATATATATATATATATATATATATATGCAGGGTAGAGCAGTTGTTGGACGAGTAGAAATTGAAAGCAAGGGGTAGGAAATATCACGGAAATTCAATATCGTTTCTGTACTCTGGAACCGCGACAACAACGTCCGTTGTTGTTGATGTCAACACTCATGAACCGCCGAGTAGTCTGTTAGCCGCCTGCCCTACGAATGGCGTTCCTGTTCATCTTCAAATATCGATCTCATCATGATACAGAATATCAAGTCACTAGTTCATCACGAGCTGTCACAATGCGGACGATTGAGTCGCCACAGGTCGAGTCCCCGAAGAACCGATGATTATACGTAATTCATGTTCATGGCGAATTACCCCTCTCGGTGAAGACATTCCGTTGGGTACAAGTCGGTTTGTCTTCTCTGTTTTTGAAGATGTTGTCCATCTCAGCGGTTTGTTTACTCAGTTGTGCCAATCAATCAATCTGCGCGGTGCCACCTTTATACGGCCAACAGAACAGTCTTTAGTGAAAACGTCTAAGAAGATCGCGTCAGACGTAACGCCGACCACTCAACGTCACGACGCTCTCAGGATCGACTGCCACGGAACGCATAAATACACTAGAAGATTACCTAACCTGCACAGGCTGAAGCAAGCCTACATTTTTCTGGGCCTGTTAATAACGACATTCACCTGACAGACCCGCTAACGTGGCTACGATCAACCTAACATGACGCCACGTCAAAAAAAAAAAAAGCTACTGAGCGGTTTCACGCGCAATGTGGCACCCCTTTGGCCGATCCTGTGTCAACTTTCTACGCG
Organism: Tropilaelaps mercedesae; assembly: GCA_002081605.1. Classification (NCBI taxonomy): domain Eukaryota; kingdom Metazoa; phylum Arthropoda; class Arachnida; order Mesostigmata; family Laelapidae; genus Tropilaelaps; species Tropilaelaps mercedesae. The sequence goes on from MNPL01004784.1 coordinate 806, forward strand.
GCCATCGAGCGTCAGATCGGACACATTTCCAGCGATTTGTGTAAATTAACCCCGCCAATGCGCTGGCAAAATCCGAGCGCGTCGAAACAGATGCCGGACCCCACGAGTGCGTGCGCCGAATTGGCTTGTCGATATCGGAACTTTCTTTCTTACAGTTGGTCGGCTTTGTCATAGAAAACGCTGACAGTGACAACGTCTATTTCCGTTCAATTCGGTGACGCAACGGCCCGCCAAGAAAACCGAACGCGAGGTTTCAGACCTGCCTGACGGGGTCTCGATTACGGACTCTGGGAATTCGTTTACCGGAGCGATTGGCCCCCTTTTCAAGGTCTTCCCGCAAACGTTACCTATCGGCACGTCACCCAAAAAAATGTCTTCTGATTTCTGACTGCTTTCTGAGAGCTGATCCAATCTAGTGAAGTCGGCCCTACGTCGACAAGGCCACGCTCGAGGTCTCTCAGGGCCGTTCGCCAAGTACAGTGCAGCCTCACTACTATAATTTACAAAAACATCTACGCCATTCCGTCGTCTACCCAGCGGCTCGCCGACGTCGGAAGCGTCCCGTGCGGCAGATTACATAACCGCCGCTTGTTCATCGAAGACGACCACGAAAACAATCCCTCGCAGTCATTGCAAATCGCCCGATGTCGACGTGTGTTGGCTTTGCGTCGGGCACGTTCACACGTACACGAGTACGAACGCCGTTCGACGGAAGCCAACACTGCCGGAAGGCAATTTCCTGGCTGGCGTGACGTCGACCTGACGAAATGGCCGTTCTGAGACGCATCACGCGCGATTTCGTCGTCGTCCCTTCTAGCCAAGTGGAAATGCTGTCGCGTCCGTTCGTCGGGTGGTCTTTAGGGGGCACGACCGGGCCATGAACCAGGACATCGATATCTATCACTGCCGGGACCTGGAACGGTGGGACCGCTGTGGATAATGCGCTAGGGATGGCCGCTTAACTGGCAAACGTCCTGGCTCCGGACACTACGGTAATACACACGCTACACTTGCGATTATCCTACGCTTCTGCGGCTGCTGCCACAGAACCCGGCCCGTTTTAAGACGACGTCCGAAAGTCCATCCATCCATCCATCCACTGTAGACGCGTCGTTCGTAGTGCGTGCCCAAACGCGACAGAAACATGCTGTATGTGACGCGCGCACCAGTTGCGGCGGATGAACGCATTCGCCGTCGTAAATGTTTGACCATCGTCGCGTGCTACGCACTGGCCGAACGGTCAAGGCGGAACCCGTGGCGTCGCCGGTCGCGTGTGGCCAATTGTGCACGCTCGTTTTGCACGGCCGTGCGTGCGCATTACACGTGCATGGCTAGCGATTATGAAGTCGACGTGGCAGCCGAGCAAAATGATGTAGTAAAACGTCCGCTGTGATGCGAAAACGAAATTGTTACGTCACGTACACAGCAGCTGAGGACGGCCGTAGACCGTGCCGGATCTAGAACACGTCTATGTTACATAAATGACGCCCTTTTCCTCATGAATGGTCCAAATAGTTTTGTTGACAGGACGACTTAGGCCAAAAAGCGGCCACTGCCATTGGAAGTGCTGTTTCACTTTAAGATTGGCAGATTTATTGATTTCCAGCGTTGTTTATTTTTGTGGTTATTACAGTTTTTCCCTTGTTAAATAAACTAATTTTGTTCTGGTCCGACCGACTCAATGTAGTCCGGAGAGCTCCCGACCGGAGAACTGAACAATGTGGGCAAACTGATGGAGGGCATTTTTGTTTTCGACGGCAGCTTTAGTCGTCGACGATTGACTGGCCCGACGGCGAGCTGAGGGGGGTGTCGGCACGCAAATGTCAATCAAGTGGTCGATTCGATACACGGCTGAAATTCAACAATTTCTTCACCAAAGTACCAAAGTGTTGACATTAGGCCGCGATGAGACGAACCGTTCACACCGGAATGGCTCTGCTCACAACCCAACATCCGAAATTTACGAAAATTTCGAGTAACAGACGACATTTCGAAGGTGTTTAGGCCAACTCGTGACGAACTTCGCTATCCGGCCAACCCCATCGAGTGCGCGATAGATGTTCATATATACGTTTATATACGACATCCGATCTGAGCGTCTACTTCAGATGCTGCTCAGAGATCTCCGATACCGGCACAACTATTTATTCATTTATTCAGGCACAACTACTTATTCAGGCACGTGCCAACGGAAGTTAGTCCGCAGGCGGCCAAAGTAACTTGATTTTTTTTATTTTTAACGTTTCTAAATTTTTTTTAACTTAATTTTTTCCAGGCGGATGCAGCGACGTGAGCAGCACTCGAAGGAACCTCCTTGAGGGAGTCGTTTGCATCGTCACGCGTTTCCGGAACGTCCGCGTAGGGCCTGGCGTTGCGGCGGCCTTAACTCACCACCCCGAAAATAAGGTCCCACGCTTCGACGCCTTCTGGAGCGCCGTACTCCGCGCGCTGTGGCTCGCGACATTTCATGCGTGACGCTGACGCCGCATTTTGCTTCTCGGTTCCCACAACTTATCAGTCCGCCACGAGGACGACAAATGAGAAAACCAGACGTTGCCTTGTTCCGAAGAAATGTGTCGGGCGCTCATTATTATTAGTTGAAATGTATAAGTGTTTACTCGACTAAGACACCTATTGCTATCTACTGAGAGGGGTTTTATACGAAAAAAAGAAAAAAACTTCGCTAAGAGCCATTCATGACAGGCGTATCTCGTGTGAACGAAATTTACACGGGCGATTAAATACTCACAGGCTAACGACATTTTTCCTTGTAGAATTTTGTTTAACTAGAAAAAGCACGAACCCACAACGACAGCGTTATGGGTTCTGACCCCGTTGGCGGTATCTAACTTCTCGAATATCGTACCATATGGCAATTTTTTGGCGGGCAATTTTAAAATGACGAAAGCAGGTCACGCTAATTTCGAAACCACCCCCCCGAAGCAGAACAAAGCTTGTGGACGGGAAGACGACATACGGACGTACGCATACACATAAAGCACACGACACGCACACGCACACATTGAGCCCATCGATCAAACAACTGTTTCTTAATAACGCTATAATGGGCTATATGGAAAACATAGTTTTTTCATCTGTCTTACGGGACTTGCTTTCCAATTCACGCGGCAATCGTTGCGTGTCTCATCATCTACCACTCGGATCATCTACCTGTCCAGCAACGGCTAAAAAAATTACACCTCAGAGTAGACGCTCACGCCAAAACTAATCCAATATATCGTAATAAACCGTCCTACGAATTCACAAGTTGTTCATCAAATCTACCGAGATTCGGTCAGAGCGTAGCTCGAACAGGCGTGAACCTTGCAGCAGTTCCAAGCCGGCCAAAATGAGCGTTCCATTACACCTCGAGCGACTGGTCCGACCAATCAACTAGAAATTAGCTAATAATAGCCATTAGATGAGGTTCACTTGAGGAAAATGCGTTCCATTCGACGCTCCAGGCGCGCATCTCGATTGGTGGTTTACTCTACTCGCACCGGCCGTTCCATCGGGATGGTGGCCTGGATGGTAGCCTGGATGGCGGCCTGGATGACGGCCTGGATGACGGCCTGGATGACGGCCTGGATAGTGGCCTGGGTGGTGGCCTGGATGACGGCCTGGATGGTGGCCTGGATGGCGGCCTGGATGACGGCCTGGATAGTGGCCTGGGTGGTGGCCTGGATGACGGCCTGGATGGCGGTAGTAGTGAACGCCGGTGGCTAATCGAATCTCCACGCGAATCGCCACCCAAGCATTCGTAGATTATTCGACGTAATTATCATTTCACATTAACATTTGTGTACGGTTGTGACTTTCTATTTTGCGCCGCGATGCCGAAGGGTCGGCGCAACAGTCGGAAGACTCCCGACGTGTGGACATTTTCAGAGGGTAATTCTCGAGTGAAGATTTAGCCGTTTGGCGGGAACCGCTCTGGCGTAGGGGTCGCTCAACTACGGCCGACTACGTGCGCACGCACGTTCGCCATGGGGCGTAGGAGCAATGCGTCATGACAAAGCGACTATACGGCTACGCAAGCAGTCAACCCCCACACGGCAAGGACGAAGCCGACGATCGAGAATCGGCCCGGGTGCGGCGACTTCGGCAGACGTCGGCGGCCTACGGACGAAAATCGGCCCAAGCGACGAAGCGAGTTTCGGTAGACGACGTGCCGATGATTCGGCGCCGTGTGCGCAAGTCTGAGGGGTGCTCCGATAGAACAGCGACTTGGAACGATGATGCACGATGCAATGGCAAGTGGACTAACCAGTATAATTAAGTGGGTTAGTGTGATGAACAATAACATGTTGACGGAAATGACTCCGACGAGCGGAGTCGAGCCGTGTGGAGCGCCTCGGTGCTTCGGCGGGTGGCCTGCTGCCTTCGTGAGGGAGACACGGCGATGTCAACAGGGCCGCTGTTTTTAGTTTGATTGGCTGAAAACAACAAACGTGGCGGTGGGTTGCATAGACGAGAAACGAATAGGGGGTGGTGATGAACGAACGGGAAACGCTAGAGAGGTACACAAAATAAAAATTCAAACCCTATACGGGCCAAATTTAGCATGGCCGTATGTGACAGGTAGTAAGTAGCGTTTCACTAGAAAACGCTCCCAAAGTACGTGAAAGCAATTATAATATTATTATTATTGTCTGCAAATACTAGATTACTAGAAACCAGAATTTTAACACAGACAGAGCTTTTCGGGTGACGAAAATGACATCCTTGCTTCACAGTTTTCGGTCTAATTAATCCGGGAACGAACGTGCATGACAACCGTTTACCGTGGTATACAAATTCTGTAACGATTTCTCGCCATTTCAAGCTCTTGCGTTCCGCGCTGACATTGTCAGCGTAAACAATTGTTAATTATCCTGACTTATCTGTGTTGCGACTGGCTTCAACCCAGTTTCCCTCTCACTCACATTCTCTCTCTCTCCGCGTCTATTTCTGTCTCTACCTCTTGACATTTCTAGAGAAAAGAAAAAACAACAACGGTTTTCTTTCTCTACTCCACCCAGTCAGTACCTTTTCGAATGGAGAAATCCCTCCTGGCGACGATGGAATTTCAGCTTCGGCGTCGACAGCATTTTCCATACAGACTTACCACCAGCGACGGTAATCTGATTTTTCTCATTTAGCGAATAATCTCGGGTTCACCTAGTTGCTTCGTCAGGCCACGAGGCTCGTAGCCGGACAGGGCCGAGTCGGCTGATGTATGAGCACCAAAATCGTGCCATGGAGATCAGTCCGTGGGTCGGCTCGATAAACGGGCCTGACACGATGAGATACCGAATTGTTGCAGAACAGCAGCGTCAGTAAAAACAAACGAAACGTTTTTGTGTGTGTGTTTGAATTGAAAACGCCGTCGCAAAAGTATGTAACGATTATCCGATAAAAGATCTGCATGTCATATGCGTTGGTTTCACTTTCTAAAGAATGGTCGTAGAATGGTTTGCTAAAGGAACAAACCAGCGATCATCTGAACGGGGTCAGGAATGGTTTTGTCCAGTACAAACATGCTAATATCTAGCGAAGCAGCAGACTATCAATCCTGTAGATTATGACAGACCACATCGAATATAGTCGCGATACAGGGTTACGACAAAAATCGGTAGCAGAGTTTGTTTTCGAAAAATGTTTACCTAGTAATGCAGTACTTGGAGACAAAAAAAAAAAAAGAACACGATTATTAAACGAGCCGTAAAATTTAATTCACGTCGTAAAAGCGAGCTCCTAGAGCCGTCGATATCTGCGTCAACATGCTTGACTTCACTGTATCGCCAACGACTGTAGTCTAGTGGTACGGTTTCGTCCCGTACTTCACGAGGTTCTCCATAGGTATGACCGCCGACCGGTCTTTGGTGTATTGCCAATTGTCAACTTTATAGCTTCACTTTATAGCTACGAAAGTAAACGAAAGTTACAATCGCGGCTGGCCGTAAGTAGCATATTTCACATACGTTTCCACCGATACGAAAGCTGCGGAGGCCTGTTTTCGCCCTGACTGGTTTGAAAGGCGTAAAGATTCCAGAAGGTACGAAGCCGCTTTTCCTTGGTTTCTGCATTTGTTGTATATAAATACGCTTTGTTATTGAGTACCACGCTGAATCCCCCATTAGCCTATCACAAACTGAACACAAACATTGCCAAATAAACGGCTTTGGATCCCTAACGAAATTATCCCCGAAGTGGTGACCCCAGAATCTCTACTTCTTTCTCTCGCTCTCTCTCTCTTCTCTGACTCGTACCCGACGCATTTCGTACGCCCGTATGTCGTAAACATGTTGTTGTTACCTGCTCCGACATGTTGGTTCTGACCAATCCCTATTTCCTTGAACGATTCCAGACTGGCGAAAACTACTCCTCTGGGTGGACTATTTCTGATGCTGTTCCCATGCGAGACGACAACGACGTGACAGCTGCTTCGGCGTTGTTTCAACGGAGCCGACCGCCAGGACAATTCCAGTCAGCAGCTGCCGGCAACGGAGTGTAAAGGAATTCGTCACCCGTCGAAACGGAAGTAATGTAACGGGTCGAAAAGTTAGTTCTGCTGTACTTGAAAATCAACGTTACGACGTCGTCGGTGAGTTGCGTCAGGTGTAGTTGGGGAAGAGAAATCACTCTCCTATGAGCGCGCTCGCTCGACGGCCGGCGGTAGGCCCCGCGGACCCGGCCATGCAGAAACAAAATTAGCCGAGAGGTATTTTTTTGATGTCAACACTTCAGCCTGCTCTCATTCGTAGCGTTAATTAGCCTCGTAGGAGCGATTTTGCCAAACACTTCCGTCTAATTAGGAGAAAAATGCATTTCGTCACGATGTTGCGTGCGCGAGCGTCGATGCATTAGCGCCTGTGTGGGATTCATCCGCGTTTCTCGTGTTCAACAGACTGTCCTGTAAATATTTGCAGGAAGCAATCAGCAGGAAAAATCGCTACCTGTGGACATCCAAGGCTCGTGGGGTTCTTTCTTGTTCGTCTTCTATGTTTTCGGAAGCGTCTGCAGTGATTTTGGCCTGATCGGCGCGAGTTTCAGTTCGATCAGCTGAAAAGGGTCTTGCAAGCATTCTCGACCCGTGTTTTTGTATCCTTAATGCATCCGAGATGCGGGATGACAACAGGAGTTCAGAGGTAGCAGCTCCAAACATTTTCTATTCTCCTACCTAGTCAGGGGCATTGTGAAATCGTCAAAAAACTCCTCATTTCACAAGTCCTCCACTTTAGTGTACACCTAAACCGTACCTTCCGCCGTCAGAGGATTAAAATAATAATAATAACAATTTCGATGATAATAATAAACAAACAATAATGCGTATTATGTCATTACTCGTAACTGTGTTACACATGTGCAATGTTACACATGTTAATGTTGACCCGTCTAGGATTTAACTTTTTATATTTATATCCCCCTCTAACACGCTACGTGGACGGTATACGCCCGTGCGCCATGTACCCCCCCAGTCGCCTCGTCTTGAACTCCTGAGTCGCTGCTCCGAAATTGTTGCTGAATAATAGCTTGTATCGACTTGGCGTGAGTACGTCTTCCGCTCCGAAGAACTCAACGGTGTTTACGAAGAAAGAGGCGTTTTTTTGCCGTAACGTCTGTGGACCGCCGCAGGTCTGCCATGACAAACAGTTCCGATCTAATGGACCGCGAAATAACGAGGTTCGTACCAGTGAGACGCGCCGGCATAGGCGTCCAACAGGGGGGTGAATAAGCGTCGATTACATCCTCCGTTTGAGGTACATTGCCCCTGTTTTGTTCTGGTTTACCAATGTGAGGTTTTCTGCTTGCAGAACTTCGAAACTCCGCATCGGCTTGACAGAACGGGTGTTTTCGAATGTGTCATTTCGAACGACCGAAATGTTTAACCCTCACCCCCCCCGCGCGTTGCCCGAACGAGGCAGATCCCCTCATGGCCGTCTATTCGGTTACAGTTAAGTGAGTCTTGGCCACTTGATTGTCCAAAGGACCAAAGTGTACAAGGAGACAAATCAAAAAGCTGTACCGCTACGACATGCGACAATCAGCTGAACTATTTTAGAAGAAATCGACCAGACGATGAAATGAGCGGTGGTTTGTTCTACCGTCCTCCTCATCATCCTGCTGCTGCACCTCAGAGTCGGAGTGAAACACGACCTCGTATCAGAGTATTCCTCCACTACCGTTTTACCGGCCGACCCGTCGAGAAATCGATATCACTCGGACGAATATTATTGCCGCATCGACATAAATTCGAGCCAACAGTCACTTAACAATTTTTGGTTCGAATAACGCCCCCAGAACACTGAAACTCAGCTCTTCTCAGGCCCGACCCCAGTCTGAGACTTGCCTGGCCTGTCGGCGATCTGAGCTATCGGCTACACCGTAGCCGGACTTAGATCGTGGTCCTGTAGCCTCTGCGTGTCGTCTGAGCCGCAAAACGGAGTGATTTGCGTCCGACATGTGCACGATGTCACCTGAGTCCGATTCTGACCATGCCATCGCCAACAGCACGCGGAGACACGACATGCGTCCTATTCGATGGCTCAGTGCGGAACTGATACAACTCATTTGCTTCAAGCCTCGAGTCTCATCATCTGGTCTTATCCGTAGTTTGTTCGACGACAGCGATTCTGTTAGTGTTCGCTTTACGACTGACGTCCGAAAACGTCGTTTTGTCACGCGACGACTGAGCGCTTTACTATTGCGCGAACATGGGCTCGATGGTACGGCCCGGAACCGCACCAGTAATGCTTCGCGTGTCGGAAACAGTACTTAGCGACACATGACAACGTAATCTTTCCGGTAGTTAGATTTACCCCCGAGGGGAAAACTACGGGCGCATACCAGCCGTGTATATATATATATATATGTATATATATATATATATATACGTATATAGATATGTATATATATGTATATATTCCCCGCTACGCTATTCCACGAGCGCTGCGATGATAGTAACGTATTACGTGTCTGCGGTGGCATACGACCTCCTCCGTGAATGTCCTCCGTGTGTCCGATTTCCAGCTGACTCTTCCCCCCGCCGGTGGCCCTCGATCCAATGAGACCGTGGTTGGACGGCGCCCGTCCGCCCGCGGTCCCACTGAAATGTCCGAACAGGCGGCATCTTCTCGACGTAACCGGGCGTACGAGTGCCGGTCGGCTCGGATCGTGACGAATCGTGGGAGCTCCAGACGCTCTGAACTACTGTCTAACACCCGACCGCTGGTCAGGCCGCTCGGAGCGCGTCGACGCCATGTGCGCATTTGACGATATATAGCGCGTAATCATGTTCGCTAATAGATAGTAAACTGAATGCCACTTCGCCGTCGACCGGGGTCCTGGGCCAAGCGGTTTCGTGCCAAGCGGCGAAATTGATTCGTGTCCGCGCGGGGAAGGGTAGTAGTGCATCGGATGTCCTTCGAAACGCGATTCGGCACTTCGTTCCCGTCATGGATGTCCATCTCGTCTGGAGATGAGGACGTTATTCGCGGACGGCTACTGAAATCGCGAGTCAGTGCAGAAATGGGCCAGGCATAGCTACCACCGCGGACCTCGCCGGCCGCCGGCCTGGGATGCCTCGAGGCTGAACTGGAACGCCTTTCCTGTGGACCCCGGCTGACATATCCCACCTGGCATTTGTTGTTTGCGTATGAGTGTGTGTGTGTGTGTGTGTGTGTGTGTGTGTGTGTAATGACGATAAATAACGATTATAGAAGAAACCGCCATCATGCGGTATTTGCAAATCGATAAGGGCGTAAGCATGGGGGACGTCCCCGTTTTTACCCAACGCTTAATTAGTTCGCTCTCGTTTACGAGATCCTTTCGTCCGGCATGTTCCAGGCTTAACTTGATTGATTTGTTTGCTATATCAATGGGTGTTGGTCCTTCACAACGTTTACAAGGCGGTGTCGTTTCGATTGATAATCGTGGCGCTATTTAGCGCTGTCGCCTCGTGTGGAATCAACGTGCGATTCTGCGGTCGTGGGATTAATTTCGAAATCTGCTCGCTACGAGACTGCCTTAGTTCACAAGCGCCTGGCGAAATTCGAACCTCCGCCGTAGCGCAGGTCCGTAGAGGTAGATCAGCAAAAAGCTTTTTGCCGATGGACCGGCTTAGCCTTTAGCTTCTACACGGGCAAATCGATTCTCCTCGAAAAAAAAAAGCCAAATCACTAGTTTTCGTTGCTTACGAGGCGACTTCATCCCATGTATCGACCGATATTCCTTCACCAGAAGAACGCCAGCTCGACACTGGTTCTTCTCGCCGGTCTACTGCCACTCCCAGTCGGTTTCGTCCGCCTGCCCGCCCGCGACGCCTGCCCCCGGGGTGCGTGGAAGACGTGGCAAAACGCCCCGCGATCGCAGCTGCTTGGCCGCCCCCTCGTCGTGGTGATGAATGCGAACGACGTAATCAATCGGAGTGACCGACGAAGAGTTATACCAGCCCGGGAAGTTTCTTCGATTCGCCGGCGACGCGTTGACTGTCTCCGTGTTCGCCACGGCCCAGAAGACGCTTCACTCCCGAGCTTCTCCCCGGAACGCCTGCGCTAACCGAACGTCGCCGTCTTCTGCGGCTCTGGTGGCCCATCTAGCGAAGCACCACGCGAGTGTCACCGCGAAGAAGAGGTCGATCCTGACGGTGACGTAACCGAATGAGTGCCGCTGGTCTAACATCGACTTTGCCAGGCGGCCGACAAATATTCCCGTTTTTTTTTTCTCTCCCCATTCAGCTTCGCACCAGCCACCATTAACTATTTTCGACATGCAGTGGGGGGGCGAGTTGAATGCTGCTGCTGCTGCTGCTCGGGGGGGGTCGGCGACAGTGAATCGCGCCGCAGAAAAACTTCAGCGCCACTCGCCTACAATGGAGACCTGTTGTTCTTGTCGGAGTCGGCTGTCCACTTCGCCAACCACTCGAGACGAACGCCAGGAAATCGGCGACGATAAAGGAACGCCGCGTCAGCCTGCGGACTCGTGGCTGTCAGTGAACGAACGAACTACAGAGTAACAGAAAACTGTTAAACGCGCTTGACACGTAATGGCCGCTCTCTCGACAGGCCGCCACTCCGGTGTCCAGTTACGTCCATACGGAAAACCGGCGACGTCATGAGGTTGACTTCTGTACGAGCGTCGTTCGTGTTGAGCGTTTCTAGCGTGTCGTTGCCTGCGCCATTTCTGGATGAAGTGGCGGCCATCTTCCGACGGCGGACGAGTGCAGAAACGTCGTTTGATCGACACGTCAGCGTCACGACAGGGGGGGGGCATCGGGGACTAGGTGAGCCTCAAGCGACAGCCTCAAGCGAGGCCTCAAACGAGCTCTAGCGAGGGCATCTACGGTGAATTGAGAAGATATCGGATCTCGTGTGGTGAACGGCGTATTTCGTTTTCAGATCAGACGTCAGCGGGTCGCGTCAACTCAGGCGCACAAACAATTACTGATCGGGTGCGTACGTGATCACGGCTGGATCCAGCGCTAACGTGGTCGGGCCACTTTTCGTTAACGAGTGAAGACGAGCCGTGACACGAAACCTTGGTCGTGGCGGCAACGCCGCCCGACGCATCTGAGCGGGTCGTGTGTGCGCGTGTGCGTTACTGCATGTTTATCACTTGGCAGTAAATTTGTTTTCGTCGCCTTTGCCGCCAGCTCAGCCGGCGACGCGCGACCGTCGCATAGACCTCCGCTACACAGTCACTTCGATCTTGGCCAAGAGGCCGAGTAACAGGGTCAAACGCGGCGTATTCCCATAGCCATGGGGCCCCCGCACCGGTAGCCGAAACCACCGCAGCTTCCAGCCGCCGAGCGTCCAGCCGCTTCTCGGCAGTGTTCGCCGGCGGGCCACCGCGTCACGGCGCTCCACCCACCTGCTCATCGGCGGGCGGATAGACTTCGTCGTCGTCTGTGCTGAGTCGACGAAAAACCAGCACAGCCGCTAACAACGACGACAACAGAACAACAAACTCCCTTTGCTCCGTCCTCCATGTCGAACTTGTTGAGCCGACAAAGGGGCGACCCATCGCGCTCAGTGACGGCGGCGTTAAGGCGAAACTTCGTTCTTCGTCGCCGTTCGACAAGGCTGGGTGTGTTTCACGCGTCAGGCGGCGGACCACGAAATCGGAAGCGTCTGTATCTTTTCGTCTGATGCGACGCGTTCCGTTCGTGACGAAACGACAGCGGCGATTTGTCCACTCAGGGAGATGGCCCACCTTGTCTGGCTGTCGTCCGACACGAAGTTGTTGATCAGCGCCGCCATTCGCCTGACGAGCGCGGCGCATCGAAAGCGCGCGTGAGCTTCTGGTAGGACTGCGCATTTCAGCAGGACTCTGCCACTGAGCAGAGGACGACGAAGAGATCCGAGGGGCGTTTTGAGGACGTCCACTGGCGGATGACAATAAACATCTGAAGAACTCCAACAATCTGCTGGTCACTTCTGGTCGGGCGATCCCGTTCGAATTTCGGGCGCATTGGGCCGCGTCGCGTGTGGCTGAGCTCACAAAGTCGAAAAAGCGTTGTTAGCACTTTTTTAATAACACACACACACACACACACACATAAACTTTACTCCTTCATTGACATTTCCGCCCAAGAGACGACTTCAGTTCGTCGAACGGCAAAGCCAACACTGACGACGCCGACACCATTAAAATGGACGGCACAAAAACGGTGCCAACATCGTCTTCTGCTCTCGGCATTCGCTAAGCGGTCCGATGCTCCGAAACCTCAGACCGACCTGACCAGCGGTTCGATGAACGCCCATTCACCGTCGTCGCCACCGCTACAACAACCAATACCGATTGAGGATGGTTAGGGCATACATATGGGGCATAGATATATAGGGCATACATAGGGGGCATACATATGGGGCATAGATATATAGGGCATACATAGGGGGCATACATAGGGGGCATAGATATATAGGGCATACATAGGGGGCATACATGTAGCACTGGAGAAGAATATTCCGAACGGCTGTCGGACGGCTGATTCGTTTAGGGTTAGGTCGTTTATGGGCTGGGGTCGAATTGCTGGCATCAGCTGGTTATAAATTTATTTATATAAATGTATATACATTTATATATACATTTATATAATGTATATATA
>MNPL01004786.1:0-18878 GCA_002081605.1 Tropilaelaps mercedesae
TATAATTTCGGTTTTGGGACATCTATATATATATATATATATAGATGTCCCAAAACCGAAATTATAGAACGCGCACCATTTCAGCAAAAAAGGGTGGAACGTATCAACCACAAGTTTTATGAATACTTGAAAGCCGGTATCACTGTTTTCCATCAATTAGTGTGACTTCAATCACTCCTGTCTATAATATCCTTATGGTTTCTACAAGTCTAAAGATGTCTGTGGAATTAGCGTTTCTCAGAGTGTTCTTTATTTATAGTTAACAAGTACTGACACGTACTTTCCAGGACCAGTACCGTCTGAAGCCACAGATTGTTCAGGGTCTTTCGTCGGGTGAGCTCTACTGCATGGCGCTGGCGTCAATCTATGCAGATCCCAACTACCACACCCTCAGTCATGTCGGCATAATTTCGACACTTCAGCGGAAGGGCGTTGAAGTTCTTGCACCATCAGACGGAACTACTACTCTCAATGAGACTACGCTCACCCAAAATGCGCCCATTCGGATGGTAAGCACAATGGAAGTTCCACCACGTCTCATATACCACCTTGTTTGTGCGACTTGGTTGGACGTGTCTCTTCTTTCCTCTCTCTCTACGTCTTGATTATCCTATGCTCAGTGTTGAGCTCCAAAATGATACATAACATACTACGACAGCGCCTTCCTTGTTGCACAATATTGTTGTTATTTAGAGAGGATGCGTTTTGACGCTAAGCGCTCCAGGGTAAGCTTCTAAGCATCTCGCAATTTAAATATTATCTATTTTGATCCTATGGAACACAAAACGCTGCACTCGTTCGTGTTATTAAGGCAAATCTTTTGAAAGTAAGGAAGAAACTTAATTTTTGTAGTTTATATTCTAGATTTCCATATTCTATCCTGACCTTTAGTTGACAAGACTATAAATCTTTCTACTGGTTCGTATAGGTACACGATAGGTGTCTCATTCACCTGTTACACACATTACTGGTTCACTACCGTTTATTAGAAAAATAAGAGCTGTTCCGAAGCAGTCTTTTTGGCCAGGATCAAAATTTTTCGCTTGTAGGCGTTTGATCCTCTCATTGTTGATAAATATAGCTCGAGTGGGGGATGTAATTGCATTCTGATCAGATATCATTATATGGTAAACTGAAGTACTGATATATTTGAAGAAATTACAGGACGGCAGGGGCTGTAGCTCGGCATATAATTTAGCTTTTATAAACTATAAGATATGTCCGTGATGGGCCTCGACCCTTCTTTAATAAACCAAGTGACAAATATACAAGTTTTTCTTTTCTTAAAGAGTGGAAGCTTAAGCGCAGCAGTAAAAATCATGATTTGCATTTTACAGCACATAATAATATTATAAGCTTTATCCTTGATGTAACAAAAATGTGCCAGCACAAGTAGTATTCAATCTACTAATATTTTACACAAAATATAAGCGCATTAGACAAACTATCGCTTCACTGATTTGCAAGGAAGCTCGTTCTATTATCATGTGCGAAGAGAAACATCCACGGTTCATTCCTTAACATGTAGATATAGTAAAAAATAGACAAACTGTTTTATTAGAAATGAACGTTCAAGCATGTGGCGGGTAGGTTAAATTTACAGTAGCTTTTTGATAACTGATTCTACGTCAGGGACGCTTTCGTAAATTAGCCACAAACATACGAATGAAATAGACCAAAAGCAACAGCAGCGGCAGACGTCGTAATCGGCTCACCATCCTGTACATTTTGTGTTGACGCAGAATATTGAATACAGCTGATCGAATTACCAATATCGATGATAGGACTACTCCTGGCGGGCTCTTCCTAATTATGCATCACAAATGCACAAACAAGGGACTATACGTAGAATATTCGAATGTCATACTCTGTAGCTATACAATCATGTTGGTTTGATTTGAGCCTGTTTACTGGAGGCAAATAGGGACTAGATGTGTTTGGGAAGGGGTCGGCTTGAATGCCGATGTAGAGATGGATGGTGTTTGTATTAAAAGTTAGTCGAGAGGCGGTCTTTTTATTACAGGCAGGCAGGCGAGCACATCGTTTATGACAAACGCTGCCAT
Source organism: Tropilaelaps mercedesae (assembly GCA_002081605.1). Lineage (NCBI taxonomy): Eukaryota > Metazoa > Arthropoda > Arachnida > Mesostigmata > Laelapidae > Tropilaelaps > Tropilaelaps mercedesae. Next base: position 2,064 of record MNPL01004786.1, read on the forward strand.
TAGAATCCACTCAATTAACCCTCAAGAAACAAGAATTTTATTTTGGTGATAGTATTAGAAGTTTGCAAGCCTATAAAATTGGTTCTACACTAGTGTTCAGGAAACAGTATCGATGTATTTAAGTAAATTACGCTAACAGACCGCTAAGCGCTAAATGAGGTTACAGCTGGAAATTTTAGGTTTATTTTCTTCAAACCATAAAGATATTGAAACTTTATATTTTATTTTTTCCTTCTGTAGAGGATTTTTAGGTACTGCTTTAAGTCTAATTATTCGACTTGAATTAACAACTCCCTAATTCTTTTATTAAAGATGATCAAATCTATAATGTAATTGTTACAGCTCACGCTTTTATTATAATCTTTTTTATAGTTATACCCGCTCTTATTGGAGGATTTGGAAACTGACTTGTCCCAATTTTTATTTCTGCTCCAGACATAGCTTTCCCACGACGTAAATAATTTAAGATTTTGGACATGCGCTGGCAGCAGTTGGCGTAGCCTCTTTTTGCCCGAGAGTATCCATTTTTAGTACTTTCTCGTAATTGGAATAAATGTGAGACTGTATATAATCTATCTTGCTGCATTTTTCGATGTACATGATGGCATCTGATAGGGCATCTTTGTTGATAATAATATATTTATCCTCATGTACGTGTACACACGTTAGCCGATAATGCATTTATATGTAAATACATATATAAATCTTCCGAAGTATTCTCTGTGCCGTGGCCACGTCTTTCGGTTGTCCAATTCAAATATTCTTTGTACTTCCGGTGGCTGTCAGGGGCCCTCTTCGACACTGGTTGTCGGTACTATGACGGTTGTCAGCAGACCTTTCCCTGGCGGTCCTGACGTTCTCATTTTATCGAATGGAAAGGTCCTTCGTGTGTGTCTACGTGTTTACTTACATCATTGTGTGAAGTGAAAGCACTTTAAATTGCGACTGTTATGATCAAATCAATACCACTCAGGAGTCAATTCAACACGGTCAACTTTACTACTTAATGACAACTCCATTTCAAGCGCAAAGCTACCAATGAATGCTGACCGTAGTCTAAGTGTAGTGGTACGTTTAGTTGCCGTATGTTGCACCAATACTTTGCCAACCGATGCCAAGCGCTCTACCACCACCCCAAAGATTCGTAGCTGCACCAGCAGACAGCAGCAACGGTTTTTTTAAGACCGCTGCCGTAGAAAACTGTCGTAATTCTAAAGACGGAACTACGCAAAACCATCGTAGCACGCACCGTACGCTAACAGACCAACCACACAATATGCATACGACGTATCTGAGCAGCAAGCCACGAGCGAGTGCAGTGGAATGCCAAGGTTGCCATTCACTTCGGGTGGATATACATAAAGGCAACTGTTGTTGCTACTGTACGTATTCTTGATGCTGCTGCTACTTGTACGACAGCATCGGTATCACCTTGTAGAATTGACACTTCGCTTAAATCATGCACTGCTCGCGCAGCATTTCCCAGATTTTCAGAATATCAAATGACGATCCGATGCTGATGTTTTGTCTGATCTTCTGCTCTTTTGATTCTACTGGTGCTACTCAGAAGATGTCCGGCTTTTGAACATGGACTTCCATTTCAGGGAGCAGTGATAACGGGCTACTGCGGATACAACAACGGCAAAGCGACGTGACAGGAAGTGATCGGTGGGGTGGCCGAAGTTGCCGGTAGTTGGGTACTGTGGGCGGCGGGCACATCAAGATCGTATCTAGAGACAATCATGGTGAACAAGGAAATCCGCATATTCGTTCGTAGTAATACACATACGAAGTTTCGTTTGGTACTAAGATCGGTAGCTAAAGGATATGAATAGATATGATAAAACTCGAAGGATAAACTCCAAGGGCAATGACTGAATAGCAACTGTATGCAAAACAGAAGAAGTGAACCTTTTGGCATATCTTAATGCTGAATCTATCCAGGATAAGCAGCGGACAGTCGATATTTGTATGTACTTAAACCAAAACGTTCGTATACGCTACTCTAAACGCGCACTAAGTTAACTGTGTGCAAACTGTGAACAAACAGTTAATGTGCAAACTAAGTTAAAATGCAACTAATGTTGTTTCTCTTTTTGATATTGATTTTAGGCTGCCCATATGTCTGTGATTGAAGCCATAATGGACCTCTACATCAAAGAGGTGCTCATTCCACTCAAGGTCTGCATAAAATTTTTGACTACTAGCACTACCTTATCGTGTCCTATAACATATAAACATTGTATGTGTTCCATATCAGTCAAACCTTAATGCCGGAAAATATTATTGCTTTCGTCTATTCTTACGGATTTCTTGTCGTATTGTCGTACTACTGTTTGAAGGTGTTCGAGGTTGTTCGTCGATATAGCGATGTCCAGTACCCAGACGAGGTGCCTGTAACGTCAGAGGAGGCAGCTCTGCTTTGGATCAACGCAGCAGCTGTTGCCCTTCGTGAACGAGTTCAGCTCGAAGCGGGACAGCCTGTGCCCCCCGCGACTATCATGCAGGTGGGCTAAATACGTTGAATATAAGATAGGCTGCGCAGGCACTTTCGGCCGTCTTGAACCAGTACTATTGAATAAATTATTTGCAGGATCAGAAAACCTGATGCGTTGATCAGTCCAGCTTCATCGCGATATGAAATATTCCTCTACACACAACGCTCCGTAAAAGTCGCGTGCATGACACTATCGTACTTTATCCAATCATACAAGGGTGGACAAAATAATGGAGTGTTTTCGTATTCGTTTTTATCGAAATTCGAGGTTAATACTAATGAAACTAGCTAATATGACTGCAGATTTATTTAGTATAGTAGATCACATACGTAGTACATCATTGCTAAACATCAACACTCATTGCACCTGCCATTTCATAAGGGATTTAGGCAAACCAAACAGAACTAATAACCATTATCCACTTTGGCTGTACAAAGAAACGCAATTTGGCTCTACAGCTTTTGGAATCGCCCTATGAAACAAATGGTGATAGGAAATGCAATCGACATCCGCGAAATCTGTGTGGCAGTTTAAACGTATGCCTGAGGAGTGCACGGATTTCTTTCTGTTTGACTAGTTGTCACTTGATACCTGTGATGACAGAGCACACCATCAAATGTTATGGTCGTATAAACCTTCTTAAGGCATCGCCGAATTGGATTTTGGTCAGTTGAATTAGTACACTTCGGGTGGCAAATACCTCTGTAGCTTCCGTACAATGAGTTTCCGTACAAGGCTAAATGGTCGCTCCGCGTGCTGGTTGCGTACATGCATTGTACAATACGCTGTCTTCTCGTGGATATCGGTTCGTTGCGTGTAACGATTTGATCGAGAGGGAATGTCGAAAGCACTCGAACGTCTTAGAAGTGGCTTCAACTCAATTTCACCGATTCAAGGGTAGATATAACATTAGTATGAGCCGCGCAAGCGATTATATTGGTCAGCATGATGAAGTGATATTTGCGGCTTCCGACAATTGTTGGAATTTTGTACCCATGTTGCTGGAACGAATTTTGTGCGGAACATCGAGCGGAGTACGGCAAGGCTAATTAATCTTTTATTTTATCGCCTTCTTACAATTATGTCTACGATGAGGGGGGCCTGCCCTCCCTCATCCCATATACTGCAAGCCCAGCTCACTTTCACTATAAAGGAAACTGCTCATAGATGTGTAAGTAATATGACAGTAGTAGTAATGAACACTTCTACACTGTGCAACTTGCATTTCGAAAAAGGTTTGTATGACAGGCGCAAGTAAAACGTATGCTGTTCAACTTGCATTTCGAAAAACGTTAATGTGACTGGTTGGAATTGTTGAGCATATATTTCAGTTGTAGCATGTTTTCAAATGATACAGAAACACAAGGACGTAAAGTTGATGAAAAATAGAAAGGAAGAAAAGAGTGTGCATATCACACCGTCTAGGCAGCAGAATCTTCCGAGTTTTTTGCCACTCGATATTGTCTGACAGTGCTTCTTTTGGAAAATGCCTTGTGGAACGCGTGGGTCCACAGCTGACGTACTGGTCTCGCCACTTGCTGTCTAATCAGTTACTCGTAGATAGAGACGTAGTAAAACGCCAGGAAAAACGTGCTAGTCCACTGTCATTAAATGCACTTCCCGTTTAAAGGTGTCAGAATCTGCAGTTCGACGAGCCTCGGAAACGGACGTTAATGATGGGCTGGACCTAGCGAACCTTACGACGTATCAGACGTTCTTCAATGGGCGGTCATCGTCAATGGACATTTTTCAAATTCTTTTTCGTAATTAATATGTTGCCGTCACATCTAAGAAAAGTAAATGCAAAATAATAGCAAGAATATTGAAGAGAACTAGACAAAAGTTTATTCTGTGTAATTAAAAGATTAAGTTATGACGAAGTTAATCATTTCGCGATTATTTTTCGTTACCAAACAACAAGCCCGAATTGATAATTAAAGTTTATATTGGAGTTCATATGATGATGGTACGCGACGTAGTAGTCAAGTGTGATTATGAGGAAACAGGATTCATTTAGCCTACCTGGTTGTGTAAACATTACAAAAAGGATATTGAAAAAAAGGTATTCAGTATTTCAGGTTTAGGTAAACTTATTTGAAACGACCTATAAATAATAGTTTGCTTGTGAGCTCCCTTATTGTTATTCAAACAAGGACATTTTCACGCACATGCATTGCAGCCAAATAAATATCAATGTTTTTGTTTGTTAGTTTTTCAAATGTGTACAAATAGGTGGGTTAACAAGGAATAAAGTCGCCAACATTGGCAGTTGTACTCAGCCGTAAAAATATTTTAATTTTTCAGGACATGGCGGAACTGTCGGACGGGTGTGGTCTCTCCTCGTTGCTTTCATTCTACTGTCCGGATGCGCTGCCGTGGCAGGAGTTGTGCTTCAATGATCCAATGAACCTAACAGATTCGCTGTGCAATCTGCAGTTGGTGCAGGCGTTCTGTGAGCAGAACCTACCACACGACATCTGTTTTTTGACACTTGAAGACCTTCTATTCATGCATGAGACGATTCGTCCGAACATGCTTGCACTCGTAGCTGACCTCATGTACCTTTTTGAGATTCGGCCAGCGAAGTGTGTTGTTAAGCCGGGCTGGGAAATCGAAGAGGATAATGATCTTCCTCATCCACAAGGCATGTTGAGAGATAAACCATCCATGTGATTGTATCACCTTTTGTTATTATTATAACATACAATTTGGAATAGGAATTAATTTATTGACGAATGTAAACACACTCTGGAGTTTTCGAGACTATTACGCGACGTCTTCAATCTTTTTTTGAGAGAAACTTTTTTCAGGCTCGAGATATTGTTACCATATATAAATATTTCACCATACAAGGTATGTCAAGTCTCCACACGGGGAAACTTAAACTGTGATACTAAGAAACCTACTAATTAGTCACATGCTGGTGTTAACCTGCATTGTAGAAGAGGTGCAGTACAACTACACACTAAGGAAAGCGCGGAAGCTTCAAAACTCGTGTTCGCATATCCCGGATTTGCTCCTTCAGCCTGAGGGGATGCTGCAAAGGGATAAGAAGGGCCGACCTCAGAGGACGTCTGCCGGTCAGGAAAGCCATCGGGAAGCGCAGCCTCATTCGAAAGATAGCAACAAGGATAACAATGTCAGCGATCCAGAGGAGCTGGAGCAGTTCTCCGGCTATTTTAACAAGATGAACATTTCGGCCACAGGCAGTGCAACTGGCGCGGCAAGTGTTCCTGCATCGGAAAGGAATTCTGTGTCTGCACATACGAGTCCTGCACATAAAAATAGCAACAATAGGTCAGTGAGATGTCTCGGAATTGTTTATGTGGCACTTGCCGTCAAGACGTTTGCTTATTGATAGTTTGGCCAATGTGCGTTGATAAAAGATAATTCTATTCGCACACGCTTGTTGTGTTAGGGTAAACTAAAGTTAGTGATGTCTCTTACGAATATGCACAAGGTTAACGCTGTTACAGCGATATGCAGAATGCACAATGAATTGTTTACTTGTGGTACTACTCTCTTTTTTCATAGATACTAACAATTACATAGTAGGATTTAGTCGCTGAAGTACATAGTTGAGCAAAGGTATACACTTCTGATCATGCTTGGTGCATTTGGTTGGCGCTTGCTTGACCTAGTTTTTTTAGCATAATACTATAACGCGATTTTCAAACCGAAGTGGCTCATCTGATTCAACAGTGGAATTAGAGCGGTTCTAATGATACTCCTCAACATCTTTTCACTAAATTGTCTGATTTAAGTTGCGTTATCATACATATGATCCACCACAATGCGTTTCCGAATTCGGAAGCATGAACGACACATTTCGAGCCTGTCGTGAAGCCCTGGCGGCCTTATATAGTACTATACTTGCTTCTAGGCGCAAACCATACTAGTTATAGAAATAATTATACCGCATGTATATTTCAGGCGAGGCAGTCCTGACAAAACAGGTCGAGAATCTTCTCAGGAAGGCAGCTCCACGTTGGAGAACTACTACACTCAATTTAATTCCATGGAGGATCGCTCCCATGATGGCGGTATGTGGGAATGCAGTCATATGTCTCTGAAACAAGAGTAGAGCCAAATAGTTAACTACTGTGTCAATTCGGTGGTTAACCGGACTGACAGTTTGTTCAGACAATAACGAGTGTCTGATTGTTACTGTGGAACGTAACGATCAGACAAGCACCTGTTACCTGTTAGTTAAACGCGTACGTAAGAATCGACACAACGTATATGAAAGGTTAAAGTGTTCGATACATTTTCTCACCAAGAAGACGCCTCGACCTTTATAAAATGTAAACTAGTGATGGGGATTCCAAATGCCAAATAAACAAAGGATGATCTGGCGAAAACATGTAGCAGTACATATATAATCGTAGGCGGCTAAACCTACGTTCGTCTGGCGCTGTTGCAAATTTCTCATTGGTTTTAGAAATTTTAACTGTTTTCTGCTGATTCTCTACCGTCCGTGGAGGGGCAACATTACGTACTTTTTCTCGTAGGTGTATGAACGGCCAAGTCAAGACGTTCAGTCTTTGCAAAGGTGACGCTGGATGACTGAGTTCGCTGTTCCGAGTCTGGCAATGACATCATTTAGCTTCCTAGGGCAGTGAAAAAGCCGAAAACACAGTTTTCTCGATGCGCTTGGGGGCCTTAATACACGATAATCAAGCATTGGTTTACGCTACTGTTTGCTATGTCACATATACGATTCCACGTAAAACTATTATATCTGTTTTCCACTGTATGCATCCGATATCCATTAAGAATTACATCTCATTATGATCATATTGTTGAATGCTTTTGTTGCGTTTTTATCACTGCATTTCCTTCAGAACCTGGTCAGCCTCTCCGTAGAGTTCCGTCGCAGTCGCATATTCAGAACTTTTCAGGGAGTCAAGCAGCTCTTCAAATGATGGATCCCGATGCACCGGATCCCTTCCAAGGTAAGTATAAAAAGGATACATTTTTAGAAGAAGATTAAAAGTACGATTCAGCTAAATGTATACTTAATAATCTAATACGCCGCATGCCTAGATTTATTTAGATCCTGTTTATTTTAGAAGCGTTGCAATGGCTTACTAAGGTTATCAAAGCGAAATCCATTTCCCAGAGAGTAACATGCGATTTTGCTTTTCACTTGTATAAGAAAAAGAGGTTAACTAATTTGAATATACGCAAAATTAACTCTGTACTTTAGTTCTACGGCAGAATCATGGATATGCTTGGCAGAGAATTTTATCTATTTTTATTTGCAGAAATTTTCACTACCTAAGCGTCTTTTTTCTTGTTATATATCTTTGCGTATACTGGAATCTTATACATTGGAGTTGAAGGGAAGCATCATGCAAATTTTAGACAGTACGATTATGTCGTTTGTCTTTATTCTCTTAAGGGGAAGATTAATTTCAGACTTTTTACTGTCAAATGTATTATGATGTTTACTAAAAAAATCTAATATGCATAGTCACAGAGGTGCTTAATTCTTGATTATTCCTTGTTATTTAGTAAGGAAAATTGTATAAGATATAACAACACTTTTGTAGCGCGAAGTCAGTCTGAAATTCTTCATTCAAAATATATTTAATTTTATATGGCCAGTCATCGTGTAGATTCAAATAAGTCGAATTACTGCGAATACGTTTGAATTCACTTTACATGTATATATCATTTTAACGAATCCTTTTATTTGGTCAATCTCATTCCAGGAGCTCGGGACAACAAGCAAACGAGTTTTGCGCAACTTTCGACTCAAGACAGTTCGTCGCAGGTGAACCTCACCTATAAGGCAGAGCGACGCTCGAAGAAACCCACCACCACGTGGATGTCGCAAACGCCAACGGGCGATGAGAGCGGTGATGTTGAGGAGATGTTCGCTGTACGGTGAGTGAATACTCTGAATCAAATTTCAGGAAATGAGCTATTAAATTTTATTGATCACAAGATTAGGTGAAAACGCTGGATATGCTGGCGAATGTCTTCCCGTTTGTGCAAAAGCATTCGAAGACGCATATAATACGCCTGTGCTAAATATATATAGTTATAGAATACTGAATATTCATCCAATAGCTAATAAATTATTGTATTTTGCTAATGATGGAGCTTCGTCTAAACTACCAATAACTTATCTACGCGACGGTCAAATGACGTCTTTAGCCGAAGACCACTTTGAAGAGATGATGAGATAGAGAACATTAGTGCCTGTGTAACTGTCACCAGTAAGAACATGTTAATATGCGTAGATACTATACAACATCCAGAGGTTCAAGAGCCAGCTTGTCGTTTTGGATTGCTTTCTGCCCGTTATTAACTTCTGTTGATAAGATATATTTACCGGAGATTTTAGTCTTCGTATTTCTCCTTGAGAATGTTTCTAAAAAGGGGCTTTACTAATTTTCCTCTCTTTTTCACATTAAATTTGAATAGGCAACAAATGGACGAAAGACGTCAGCGAATCGAACAAGAAAGACGAGCAGCTCAGAATGCGGCGAAAAAAGAACGCACGCAGACAAATAAGCAGGTCTTCCAGCAGGTAGTGGGTAGGGACAGTCGAGGGCCACAGGGCGTGGCCAACGGCAACAGCTCTTCTACGATACCAGCAGGCGGCCGCGGTGACGAAATAGTAGGTGGGGGAACAAGTACGTCCGAAGAATCGGACCGAAGAAGTCCTACACCTCCACCCACCGATCAACAAAAACGAAGGCGCAACAGCGCTGAAAGGCTGGCCAAACAGGAACAGGTAAGCCGGGACAGCAATGCATTATTGGTGATGCTGCGACAGGCTCGGAAGAGTATCTGTGTCCTTCCAATAACTTTTCTCTGACAGCTTGATACTATTACCTGGTGCTAGTATATGCTGTATGGTTTGCTTGGGCTAGTCAGATAAATGAAAGATAAATAACACGAAAAAAGCTAGACGACTGAGATTATTCTCTATAATTTTTTTGATAGGCACTGAACTCACTGATTCATTCGCGATCGGCATCACACGTTAACCACCTGAGTGGTACTGGACAACCCAACACGTTTTATTTGCATGATGCGGGATCTCCGGTACACGGATACCCCAGTACTGTGATGCGCAGGCAATGGGGACCTCCAGCCGGTGAGTGTATAGAGTCTGAAAACAACAAAATAAGCTATGTATTGACAACCTGGAAAACCTGTAAAATTATTTCATTTAATAGTAAAAGCCCGGTTATATATAATCCTTGTTTAGCGGCAGCTGGTTTGTTGCCTTATGTACTGCATTATGGCTTAAGATGTGAGCATGAAGCTGTTGATTGCTCCAACACCACAGGAATACGCATTTCAGTTTGCAGCAGCAATGCGTGATAAGTTCGTTCTACACGTAGAGCCACACATATATCATCTTCACTTTAAATCAGAAAATTAAAGTAGAATTGAGCATATTCTAGACTAAATTAGACACGTATGTACGATGTAAAGTCTAAAAAGTGTCGGAAAATGTCTCAGTTAATCTGAAAGGTATCCAACTTGAAGTGAAAATGGTGTATTACGCATTCGTGAATTCCTCTGACGTTGCAAGCACAGCATCGCTTCGTGTGCACCGGTAATTTTAGCAAGTTGTTTGCACTAGTGGTCTCAACTCAGCCAAGTAACCTTTTTCTGTTGATATTCTGAACAGGTATTCATTTATAAGTTACACTCTAGTGGACTAGCTTTTGGTGGCGACAAGCTAACTTAACTCTTTCAAGTGTGTCGCTTAACTGACCATTGCCGTTCTCAAAGTATTGAGTCCATTTTAACATTAACAGTACTACATTGCTTTAGTGTGATAGCTTTTCTTCTTGATTCAAGTTGGTAACATTTGTTAAAAATTTGGTAAGCCTAAATACCCACTGCAGCGTTGTATTAAAACGCGATTTTCCACTCTCAATGTTGTGAGTGTTTTATGGCCGATTCTTATTATGGCTTTTGGCTCAACACGTCAGATCGTTGTAGTAAAAAAATCGCACCTAAAAATTACGTCAGTAATAATTCATTTTTAACCTTTCGGCTGTTCACAGAAAAGTTTCGAGGCCAAGCAGGTTTTAAGCGTTTCATTATTCAAACCTGATGAAGAACAAACCACCAGTAACGTGGCAAATTAGTCTTCCAGAAAAATTCTGCGTACACATTGCTATTTTTATCTCGACAAGTATCTTGAATAAACATGTTATAACCCTCTCAATCAGCTTAAGATAGAACTATGCTTTCTCGAGGCTTCCCTAAATTTGCCGTACTATACTTGTTTCTGATGTACAACTGGCCGATTTTTGCAATTACTGTGGGTGCGCATGCTGTTTGGAACGTTTGTTTTCCATTAAATAGTTGGCTTACTATTGCCAATTCACCGGAGTTACTAGCAGGGTAATACTTGTAAATAATTAAGAGGCTAGTGGCTCTGCAATGCTCTAACTCTGCTTGACCCCGCTTGCAGCTCCCCCCGCAGCAATGTATGGATTTGGTCCAATGAGCAGCATGACGGGCGCCTACCCAGCTGAAATAGTGGCACCATATTGGGCCGCACCTCAGCCGTCGTGGGGTGCTTCCCAGCCACCTCAATCCCTCAATCACACAATGCTACACCAACAGCAGCAGCAGCAGCAACAACACCATCAAGCACATTCTTTCGTTCAGCAACCCTACAACCTGCACGAGCCTTCAGCACAGCAACAACAGCAAATGCATATACAACAAATGCAACATCAGCAACATGAACAACACCGAATGGATCAGATGGAACAACAGATGGCACAACGGCAGCAACAACAACACCCCCAACAAGCACATTTGCATCAGGTTCAATTACAGCAGCCGCAGCATCACACGCCAGGTATGACAAAGCAGAGAGCCTGTTTAGACAAAAACAGTACGAATAAATATAGATACATTAATAGATTGATAGATGGATAGATAAGATAATAAAATCGCAACCAACTAGCAAAATTGTGAAAAACGCTGATGTAGCTCTTCTCGCTTTAAGGACGCTTCTGGTTTGGTATTTGCTGATTGGGCACGAATACGGCGAACAAAATCTTCTCAATTTTTTATAAAGTTACATAAAGGTGTTATTTCAATCGTTTCAAAGGTTGCGCATGAGAACGGGTAGATTGTTTGTCAGGCAAGTGTATGTGTAGTATGTATTAGGTGTACGCTGTTTAGATGTATTAACACTCAAAGACATTGTTTGGTGAGTCTTGTGTTATTGCTGACTATTGTCATACTTTTTATTTGGTGCTCCTCATCGCCGCTACTGTAAATTTTGAGAGGTTTATCAGCTGGTGTTGCCAACATATCAGCTAGCAAGTTCTAACGTAACCATTTATTCATTCTAAAAATTGCTATCATACATAATGTATCTAACCAAGTATGTTTGCCCTGATGAGATTATTAATATAGTATGGTGGTTTTTTCTAAATGGAGGTTTAAGACGCTTGTTGAAACATACAGTTACACGTAGCATGCAATGAAGTAAATCTTACACATAGTAAATAGTAGGCTGTTGGTAAACGACCAAATTGTTTCGTCATCTATAGACGTGAGTTGCCAAGATCGGGCGAGAACGCCGTCATCGTCTCCGCCAGCTCGGCCAGAGCGAAAAAAACGGGACACCGGAGCACCAGGAACTGGTGGAAGAGTGTCCGACGAACGCGTAGAGCAACAGGAGAATATGCCACCTGTCGGCGAAAAAACTCAAGAACGAGAGAAGGATGCTGGGTCTTTCTTTATCTCCTTTGGAGATGAGAGCGGAGGTGACAGGAAAGGAACCGTTACCAAGCCAAAACCCAAACTACGGCCACGCATTCAACCTAGTCGAGATGAGGTGGGTGAAACAAGATACAGATATACACCTGTGTAGATGTTTACACATAGACAAGCAAAGCACGATTTCTCACAGTTATTCCTGTAAAGTCCAATACGCATCAGCGTCAATAATTGAATATTACCTTTTTTACAGAGGCTATGAAACGTATAATTTTTCAGAAATAACAAATGCAAAGTGCAGTGCATACTTAATTTTGCGGTATGGTGGCGATAGAATAAATTTTAAACTTTATTTGAGCACTTATCAGCTTTATGAAGTCTCAATCAATAGATTCATATTGCCTGCCGTAATGAGAAAAAACTGTATTTTGCGTAGTAAGCGTATTATATTTTACAGAAACATCAACAAAAATTTTAAAAAATAAGTTTACTACCTGCATTAATTTATTATATTTTTCATGCAATTTTTGCTGACCTTGATACACGACATATAAATACGTTTCGCTGTGCAGATTGATTACAACAAAATATCTCTGCTTATAAGCTGGAAATACAGAAAGGACAAATGAATTTTTACGATTTTTGAAATATTTCCATTTTATCACAATCGTAACAACATTACTGCTACTTTTATTTTGCTCGTTGGTGGTCTCATGTTACAGTATGTTGCATCTTATTCTGTAATGGATGCATTTTTTTTTTGGTGTTCATCGTAAGGTATGTTGCAAGCGCTTTCGCTGTATCAATTTTTTCCACCAGCATATGTCGATTGTGACACCTTTTTTAATCTTGATTTACTAACCAAGACAGCGAAAACAAACTGCGAAATTTTGTTAGATACGTAGACGTTTATTGAGGTCGGTTTAATACAGTTGTCGTGGTAGTAAGATGGCATATGTTTCTATGACGTGTCATCATTAGAACCGATGAGAGTAATAGTAGCTATATGAATGTAATTGTACCTCTTTCCCCTCTCTATCTTGTTCTATTTTCCCAGTATGTACCTCTGTGTTGTTCCCCCTGTCACGACTCTTTTTCTCGATGCCCCAAACCAGTTTACGGTAAAGCAGAATTTGTGCTTAAATACCCACCTTCTTTATAGCATTGCATTGTAAAGCTACACTTGAAAACAGAGGACAGTATGCAGTTTTAGTGCTGAAACAGAAGTGCAGTGTGATATTAGGTATTTTTGTTATTCTAGGAAATTAAAAAGTTGCTACCGCAAATCACAGTCAATGACTGCTCAATAAAGATAACACTATTCGTTTTGTTTGACTTTGTCGTTTTATTTTGTTTATTTACTTTAAGGGATTGTAAAGACTAAACGGTTTCTTCTGGCATAGGGTTACTGAATTTTGTTATCAATACTATGGCCGCCGCATTAGTTGATACATGATATATTCATTTTAGTCATTGTCCATCTAAAGAATACCTGTATAGCTAGCTTTATATCCAGCTTCAGACTGTATTTTGAGCTGGGCGATGGACGATGTTGACTAAGCACAGTAAAAAAAGTTGCAATATTTTTCTCTATTTATTTGTTGATATCTATGTCCCTTATTTCTACTGTTATTTTGTTCTACAGTTTGTACCTGTCTTTTGAACTTGTCGGACCTTACGTGGATTTCACAATGCTGATTCTTTCGAAAATAATGTGTGCTGCTGTGTTTGCATTTTGACTCGAATTCCCTTGTGCGCGAGCGCTGTTACTTGTCTAGTGCCTTCTCGAAGTCGCTTAAAGTATGTAGATTTAAGACTGACTATCGCGATCTATATGATCTCACCTGACATATACGGCGGTGTATAAGGTTATTGTGGCTAAACACATACCTGAACATATGCTAACTTCGAGAACATGCTAACTTCGGCTTTCTAACAACAAGGATGTCAGATTTCGTAGCGGGGTATGTGTGTTACTCGTTTAAGAAAACAGTCTTACAGTCTTATTTAGTCTTACAGCGGGGTACTCATTTTCAAGTCTAGTAGATCAAATGTACATATCTCGCGCACGAAAACGCGACTATGCCAACTATTTTCAATATATTACAGACGAAGGTCGGCATTTTCAATTTTTAATTTAACTACTCTAAACAAGGCTTGCCAATTACTAATACCTTGTCGGAGTTTGGAAATTATCATTTATTATCGTTATTATTACTTATATACCCTGTAGTCAGTACATTTTTTCCCTTTGAAGATTTGATTCCTGTTTGATATAATAAGTGGGCCCACCACTGACCGTCACCTGCTTAGTTTGTCACAACCTGACTGATATTGAAAGTTTCGTTAAACGACAAGGCAAATTTGAAAAACAAGGCAAGGTATGTACAGAAAAACATTGTACGCTCTAATAAAAGTATGGCTGACAAAGCAAAATACATACATTTTTCTTTGTGTTTATTTCGTTTGTATGAGCTTCAGTTATAGCAAGGTGTGGCGAAGCACGGCAGCGGCACGTTCCTTCATACTGGCTCCCATTATTCCGTAGTTAATGTTAAGTCACTTATTCATCGGTCTTTTGGACATCTTGCACAAATCACTGGCCCTCTTATTGCTTTAAAAATACATATTTGTTCCCTTTAGGTCTGTAACCATGAATGTCCTCTGCATAGCAGTTTTGTATTTTCGGGTATTTTAACAGCCTGCATTTCTCCTCATATAACGGCCACGTATCAAATAATAAAATCTACCTTTTTGCTTTCTGGTATATTTTTCTATAATTATTATCATGAAAGTAATTTTTATATGCTAATATATTGCTGACCTGAATCATAATCAAATTATGAAATTTAAACGAGATGCTGTTGTTAGACATAGTTGCACGTAGTTTCGTCCCTGTCGACATCTATTCCGTAACGCACAACCCAGGATCAGCTTTTTCATTGAATTTTGTCATTTTCTCAAAGTTCAGTGCAGCGGTGGCCGACTGGACAGCACATTAGACCGGTCGCCAAAAATCTTAATCTAAGGACTATATTATCCTACTAGTCAGTGGCATACGCCATATTATGCTTGAACCTTAGGCAGCAGGGAGCCCCGCAGACAAGACCGAAGTGCTGCTAACTCCGCGGAGCCGAAGAGCCAATAGAGACTCCTCATCGACCTTGGTTGAAACCCAAGGTTAATAGCCGCAGCCCTGCATGGGTCAAGGTAGGGCGGCCAGCTTTCAGAGCTGACTACCGGGATGCCTTACACCTTGCCGTATCGCTTGGTGCGGACGAGTTGCTTTTGGAGGAGTACAGCGTGACCGACTGCTCACCAAGTCGATGTCGTCAGATGACGCATACCATGCTACTGGCAAAAGTAAATGCCATTATCACTTAGCCCGTGGAGCAGTAATTCACCCATACATCTTGACAATTACCTTTAAAAAAAAAGAAATAACAAAAACGCGCGCTCATTCGCGTAGTCGACAAATCAAACTGTCGAGCTGTGGCAAGTTGCAAAAACTACCACCTCTCAAAGTGTAACTTCGCCTTCTTATAATCGGTGCTAGTATAAATTAGATATTTATTTAACTTCGTACGCTTCAAATACGATCCAATGCAGCCACCGAATCAATCAGAAGTCCAGTTAATGTGCAGCGTTGATTTATCAGTCGAAACCAATGATGATGAGCCAATGACGATGAATGATGATGATTGCAATTCTTTTATATGTTCATCGACCCTTCGAGTCTTTCCTGTACATATTTATTATGACAATAACTAATCTAGTTAATACTAATGGGGAACCTTATGATTAAAAAACATTATAGAGCAAAAGCCAAACAATAAAAATATTGATTTTTGAGCTGACGAAAAATCAGTGATAGGCGCAAATTACTTAGATAAAACCACTGTTAACGCCATCATAATACATGATTGCTGCGGTTCATCGACTGACCACCACTAAAATCCAGAGAATTTGTTTTCACGAAATCAGTATTTGCACATTTCACCAATTATATGCTAATAACATCGATAATCAATTATTCGATTATCAGGGTTAGTTGTCTATTTTCCAGCAAAGGCGATTCCAAGCATTGGTCGCTCCTACTTTTTCGTGGGATGCGTGTTAGTTTTGCTGACCTGCTTAAAGTAAGATAGTGCTAACCCGAGCTGCGATACCGATGATGTCTTATCCCAGTATTAACTATTAACAGATGCTAAATGTTATGACCATCTTTCGGATGGCTGTCTAAAGTTAATCGGAGAATCCATTATGTGGTTTGCTTGTCCACAAACACAAATACGTCCAGCCGTTTTTTCCTACCTCTTCATCCCTAATACATAATTACAGAAAAAAAATATATAAAAATCTAACATGACTTATTACGCACACAGAAAGTTCACGATAAACCGCTATAGCAGAATAAATTTTGATGTTTTAATGATGGTTTACAGACCAGCTTTGAGAAAAAAATAAAGCTGCTTTTTGTTTTGAGGCAGCCCGTAGTATTTATTCTAAACCCAAATTTATAGGCAATCTGGTTGTGACCCCGTTAAACGCCTAGAATTCTAGTGTGTATATATATATATATATATATATATATATA
>MNPL01004790.1:0-12557 GCA_002081605.1 Tropilaelaps mercedesae
ATATATATATATATATATATGTGTATATATATATATATATCATATATATCCAAAGTAAGCGAGGCCGACGGTGCTTGCCCAGGTGGCATATGTATGTATATAGTACAGACAGATTGACCCACTGATTACTTGTAGTGTCGAGACAACGCATCCCAGTGTTTCCGGAACCTTGTCAATCAGGTCTTGCTAATTAGGCTGCAGTTGAGTGTCGAGTTCTGTTAGCCGATCTCCAGCCTGATTACCAATCCACCCACCCCGTATAGGGTCCTCGTCGTACGAGGATTTCGGGTTAACCCGACGGGCTGGCGGCAATACTTGCTCTTTACGACCAACAATCGATAGCATCAGCAGATGACAGAGACGTGCAAAATTGATGCGGGTATTGACATAGTCTTAGGCGTTTGCCTGTTACGTGGACCCTTTCTCTCTTTCTCTCATTCTCGCCTCCGCTGACAGCTCTGCGCTCACCAAGAACTTTAATGCATTCCCTGTCGGTGCCGATAAGATCAAGTCCAATCAATCCGCATTATTCGTGCGCGGCTCTGCAAATATTTTTAATGAATGATAAAAAAAATTCTCCTAATGCATCTGGTGAGCTTGACAATAGAAACACAGTTTACAATTTGACATAAGAACACTTATTATCATTATCACCGTAGGAAACCGACGGGTGGGTCTTTACAGTAAAACTGTTCATACATAAAGGAAATTTTAAGTAAGCACGTCATCTGACAGTGTTTTCAGAAGCGTCATACACTGATTTATTACTGTTATTGTTATAATAATATCTATAATATGTAGAAGAATTACAATAGTCTAAAACTAAAAACTTGTATGAGCCATGGTAGAGTAATAAGGAAAGGGCTCGTATTGAAGGGGTCTGTTTTTGTTGCTTTATAACAAAGAGGCTCGCACCTTTGTAAATCGGACTCGTGAATAATGGTTATTTATTTCAAACCAGAGATTGACAGCTATAGCCCGTTAAAGATAGACAATTGGTATGATTTTTTTTGTATAAGGGTCATGCATGATCATAAATATCTATTCCGGAGCAGGAGCGAAATCACTAGCCGCCGCCTATTACTTATACGACAGAATGGAAAAACGTAGATACATCAATTAAGCCACGAGCTTACCCAGATGCACAAGATGTACGGTTGCAGAACAATGCCACAGCCTATTGTTCGAACATCGCTTCACCCATTTAGTGACAACCCAGTAAAGGTGAGGACACGGTTGGGTTTTCAGTGATGAGTGTAGGCAGGCGTTTTGCCAGATGGGTAGCGTTGGTTCTGCTGAGCCTGTTGACCACTGTTTGAGCCGTTAGGATTTCCACCGGCGCCCTGTCTGCCAACGGAGCCGCCTTGGCCCATGATCTGTTGCTGGCCCGAGTGGCCGCCGTACTGTGGAGTGGCCCTTTGTCCGCCGGCTGGATGGCTTCCACCACCGCCGAAAAGGCCGCTAGACCCAGAGGAAGCTGGAGGCCCAAATGAGGGTGGCCCAGCGGTACCGCCTGCTTGTTTGCTGCTGCCCACGCCAGACACGACTGGTCCGACGGTTCCCATTGAGGCCTGTCCGGATCGCGATGGCCCAGCCTGCTGTTGCTGTTGTTGCTGCGGTTGTTGCTGTTGTTGCTGCTGCTGTTGTTGTTGCTGGGCGGTGTGCTGCTGACCTCCGTGGCCGTGACCAACCGCCGCGTGTCCGTAAGGCGGAGGCGTACTTTGCTCATAGGAGGTGGGCTGCTGAGGTGGCTGTTGGCCACTTGCATCCTTCATTGTGGCGCAGTAGCGCGCTGCCGCCTGCGGGTTGTGACCGGCGTGCGCGTATATTCCGGCGGTCGAAAAGGCGGCCGCTGCCTGGGGCGGCGTTTGCATAGCCGTGGGATAATGGCTATGCCCGCTCATCTGATGGAAATGTCCGCTCTGTTGGGCCGATCCATATGGGCCAGCTGTTGCGGGGGTGGCTGTGGGGCCCGGGAAGTAGCTATGAGTCCGGTACTGATTCTGCTGCTGTTGAAAGCGGTACAGATCTTGTTGTTGCTGCTGCTGCGAGAAGTACTGATACGTGTGATCGCTGGCAGCGGCGGCGGCAGTCGAGCCTGGTCCAGCTTGGCCAGTTGCGGCTAGATGGGTGTGGCCATGATGGGCTGCGCCTCCGGGTGGTGGACTCTGGAACTGTGGGTTGTACATTTGTGCCGCGGCTGCCGCTGTTGCCGCAGAGTGCTGCTGAGCGGCAAAAGCACGCATATGTGCTGGGTCCAGCGGTGTTTGACCAGCATGAGCGGTCGCCATTTGGGGGTAACCGGACGGCGTCATCTGGTGGTGTACCGAACGTTGAACCGTTGCGCCTGCTGCAGCTGCTGCGGCCGCCTGATGATGGTACTTCTGCTGCACTTGCTGCTGCTGCTGCGGCATCATATGGTAGTAAGGCTGGTGCTGTTGTGGCTGCTGAGCTTGTTGTTGCTGATGACCAAGCGCTGTGAGAGGCTGTTGCTGCTGCTGTTGTTGCTTGCCTGTCTGCTGCTGTTGCCCGCCTCCTGAGGCGTACGCCTGTTGGAAGCTTGACACAACTTGCGCGGAGCTGGACATGTCAGCCTGGCCCACATTGACACCAACTTGGAGACTGCTGCCTGATGGGTCCTTATGGCTACCGGCAGGATCCTGGCCCGCCGACATTGGGAAGAAGGGCATCTGGGTGACCGTCTGTGGTCCACCCTGGCCGCCGTGCGATGACTGCTGGTGAGTCTGAGGCAAAGGTGCACCAACGGCGCTCACGGGCTGACCCGAACTAACAACAGAGGCAGCGTGACTGTGAGCTTGACCACCGCTCTGTTGACCGACTACCGCCTGAGCATCGGCAGATGACGGCGTAGCGGTAGTTTCCCAGACCCTCTTGACCGATTGAATCTTGAGATTGAGGTTCTCGCTCTCGCCGAAGTTTCCAAACTCGATTCCTGCCGGCCCAGACGACGCCGTCACCTCCGAATCGCCCCAAGCGTTGCCACCGGCCTCCTTCTTAAGCGATGCTGCAGGGGCAGGGATTTCCTTCTTCTGGGGAGGTGTTCCACTCCTTACGGCGCCACTATTTCCAGTTACCGACTTTTGCTGGCTAGAGTGACCCCCATCCTTTTTAGCTGAGCTGGCTCCGCCGGATTGTTGGTCACTACCGCTACCACTTTTAGGGCCTTCTTTCTTTTGCAATTGCTGTTGTGTCGATTGGCTAGCGTTGCTATCCTGTTGAAGCTGCTTCTTGTCCTTCTGAAGGTTGGATTTGTCGCGGTTATTGCCTGAGGAGCTCTGATCCTGTTGCTTTTTTCCTTCCTGCTGTTGTCCAGACTTGACGCCGCGATCGCGATCTCGGTCGTCCCTACGCTCTCGAGGTTCCCGTCCGCTGTCTTTTCGTCCATCGGTTGGCCCACTTCGGCCACCGCCTCCCTGCTGTCTGGCACTATCTCTATTCCCAGCAGCCGCACCGCCCTGCTGTTTATTGCCACCGCTATCGCGTTGTCGTCTATCTCCACCGCCGCCGAACTTGGCACCACGCTCCTCTTCTTCAGTCAACACCTCGTCGAACTCCTCGTGTCGGCGGAAGCGCGGCGTGGTGTCATCTTTACCCGCGCCCTGTGCGCCTTGGGCATTTCTCTCAGAGCGACCACCCGGGGCGGAGCTGGCACTACTCCTACCGCCACTGCGTCCACCGCGGGCACCCGAATCCTTTCCGCCACCGGCGGAGTAACCGGTACCTCCACCAGAGCCGCTACCACCCTTCTGCTGAGTACCCGACCCGGTTGAAGGTCCGGGCGCTCCGCCTGCGCGGTTGTCGGCAGAAGGGAACTGCTGCTGTCTTGAACTGGCCCCGCCTCTAGTGGGCGCTGCTCCGCCCCTGCCACCGCCCCTTCCGCGACGCGACGGTTCGCCACGAGGCGAGAAGCCCCGTTGTTCTTCATCATTGGAAGAAACGACGCCGTCGCTCTCGTGTCCTCCGCCGTGGTGACCTAGTGAAGATGGCCCCGCACCCTTTTTGGATGCTCCACGACTCTTCAGTGATCCATCCGATTTATCCAGGGAATCACTCTCGCTGTCCTTCTTGCCGCCCCCGTCTGGACAAAAACAGTTTCAATAAAAACATCATCGCACCAGCTTCCACTGTAACCATCGATGTTTCAATGGACGTCAATAAAAATGAAAGTCACATAATAGAAATATAAATGACTAAAAAATCATACAAAAAATTCACCTTGTGTTAGCCGTAGTAGTTCGCCTACCTTTTTTAAGTGAGGAAAAGCCCGCCCTTTGCTGCTTTCCACTTGAAGACGAATTGTCATGGCTGTCAAGACTACCGCCACCCTGGTTGTCGCTCGAGACCTGTCGGTTGCCATGACCTCCGCCCCCACTTTGCTTGCCATGCTGCTGTTGAGACTGCCTCTGCTGCTGAGGGGTGTCAAACAGGCCGCATCCTTGGTCACTCCAGGCAGTACTTCCGGCGTTTTTGCCGCCGCCACTACCACCACCACCGCTGGCGTGTTGATCCTGGGAGCCCCACATGTTATCGTGCGACTGATGAGTCTGACTACCGCCCGCCATCATGCCAGGGCTTGGACTCTTGTTATCGTCGCCTCGAAGGCTTCTCGCACGATTTTCTTTATTCATTTGCCAGACATTGCTGTCTTGCGGTTGTTCCATCATAAGGGCATTTGCATTATTGTTATTTGAAGAACTACTGTCAGAGCGACTGCGATTATTCTGGCCCCCTCCCGCGCACTGCTGCTGGCTACCCCAGCCTCGACTTCCGTCACCCTGCTGCTGCTGCTGTTGTTGTTGCATTTGCTGCCCGCCACCGCCACTCATGTGCATCTTAGCGAAGCGTGGCGGCAGCTTGTTCATGTCAACAACGCCACCCGAACCACCGCCAGGTCCGCGTCGTCCACTCTGTTGCTGCAGACCACCGCTCTGCTGCTCCTTTCGGCCCCCCGACTGGTTGCCGCGGTTACTATTACCGCTGCAATCTCCCGAGCCGTAGCCGTCTCCAGACATCATGGGATGGTGATCTCCATCGACGCGTTCCGACAAACGTTTCTCCGAGTCGCGACGCATGGTGCGCGCCCTTTCAACACATTCCATCATTTCGTTTTTAGCGAATTTCGCGTTGCTGTTCGCCTTGTGGCGCCAGCCTTCTTGTGAATCTTCTTCGAAAACACATTGCTGGGCAGGTGCAGGGCCTCCACGTCGTCCACCACCGCTACCTTGACCTCCCGACTCGCGACCGTCCTTCAAGCGGCCGTGGCGACCCTCCCTCCAGACATCGTTATCACGATGGTGCTGTTGCTCACCACGTCCTTCTGGCTGGCCCGAGGGGGTCCACAGCTGCTTCTGGCCCGGCTGCTCGCGGGCGGTTCCATGTGCACCGCCCTGGTTATATCCGCTGTGATATACACCGCCGCCGCCGCCGCCGCCCATGGGTGACGCGGAATCGCGAGTATCCCGTCGACCTCCGCGTCCCCCTTCATATATTGGCTGTTGCCCACCACCAAAATCGCCGTCGTCGCCACCATTATCTTCCTCTTCGTCCGAAAAGCACAGCTTGGCGTTGTAGTCGATATCGCCTTTGGCCGCCGACCAGTCCGAGTCACCTGTACTAAGGATTCGGTCGAAACCTTCAAGCTGCTGGTCCGAGATGATCGTCGAGTGCTTGAGCACGGACTTTGAATGCGGGTCCACATCTCCTCCCCGAGAATCACCTCCCATTCCTCGGTCGCCGGCTCGTTCACGATCACCGCGATAGTTACCTCGTTCGCCGCGAGGTCCACGTCCGCCACGCGGCCCCCCGAGGCCACCGCCTTCACGCTCTTCACGTTCACGCTCGCGCACAAACAGCGGCTGTAAATATTCATGAGATAGATTGACGGATTGGGAAGGAGTGAAAGAGAATAATAAATAAAAGTTTATTAAATCCAGAACAAGTGAAGAAGCATGCATTTTGACATGCTAGGTATGTGTGAACTTGCAACGTATGTGTACAACAGTTGCTGATATTGTCACTTACCGCCGTTCCGTTGGCTATAGCGGACACGCGGTGATCTCCGGGCGGTCCCTGTTGCTGGCTTCGATGGCCATGGCCGCCGAGTCCTTTCGAAATCGTGGGCGGATAGCCCATGCCAAGAGGGTCACCGGGCGAGGAGCCGAGTGGTGACGGAGGCCTCGGCTTGAGTGCCAGACCGTTCACGCCACTGCCAGCGTTCGGCACGCCCACTTGGCCGGCGCCCGTTGCGCCCGCACTGCCTTTTGACCAGTTGGACTCGACGGGACGCAACGCCGGTCCGGGCCCGTACTGGGTCGCGGTACTGCCACTCATGCCGCCGACTCCAGCCACACCACCAGCTCCCTCCCGGTCCGCATTGCTGAGCGAGCCACCACCAGTCCCCGGGCCGCCCGAGCCCCGGCCTCCACACTCGCCCGCGCCTCCCGCCGCTTCGGTTTTGAGCGTCGGAAACTCGCCTGGGAAGAACGGTAGCGTTTGGTTGTTGTTTCCGTTGTGTTGCCCCGGGCCGCCCTGGACCCCGGTCGCCACGCTGCTCCACGTTTTGTTCCCGCCGCCCCCACCGCCTTTGTTCATCATCATCATCGACCCCTCCCGACCAACTCCTCCGCTCCCGCTCGATAGACCCCCCAGGCCGCCCAGGCCCCCGAGACCGTTCTCGCCACCAGGCGCCGTGCGGCCATCCAGGTGCGACATTGCTTGATCCGATGACTGTGGACTGGTGTTGTTGTTGCTGCTGTTGTTGTTGTTCCCCCCACTCCCACCCGATACACCCACCGCCCCCTGTCCCTGACCACCGCTCTTCGCGACGCCCCATCCTTGACCTCCCTGAGGCACTAGAGTGACATTCGGGTTGTTACCTTAAAAAACGTAAAAACGGCGAGAACAAATGCTGCAATGTTAGTATAGTTTCACGATTTGATTACACTAATGCGAAAACATTCAACGACATTGCAAATGACGACAACAACAAAGATATAATTCCCATTATAACGTTACATTTTGCAAGTGAAGGTACCTCGCGTTTAAATCGCGCTTAAAGGCGCGGTATCAGCTAATATTCACGAATTATTTCACTAAGAGAACAACTAGCGTGATCATTAGGCCAGAACAGGAGCATACCAAGATTTTCACTCTTCAGGCTGGGCAGCAGGGCAGGCGGCGGCATTCGCCGACCCACCTGTACTTTTCCAAGCGATTGTAGTCCATGCTTCGCACCAGAGCCGATCGCCGACGACTTCGGACCCTCCAACGACTTTCCCTACAGATAAAAATAGAGGAGCCCGCATATCAAATCATCTATCATCAGTTATAACCATCTTTATAGCTTTATAGCCATATTGCAAATAGTGCAGATCCTTCAAATTGAATCCAGCGCAATTAACGCACTTCAAGTCGCGGAAATATAACGGTATATTCTTGAGATACAAGAGAACACTGTAATGGGATGTAAACCACATTCGATAAACAGCCAAAATCGACACTAATGCGCAAGACTATCATCTGGCAAAAACGCGTGTTTTCTCTAGAAGTATACACTAAACAAAAATTTAGCTTCTTGAAAAACATCGTCAAGTGATATAAAATGATGAAAAAAAACGCATGTGTAAGTAAAAAATCTTTTTGAAACCTGTACGTTAAAACATTGTTTCCGAAATGCACTTAAAAACTAATAAGAGTGGCTAAGAGCGGATAATTTTGATGATGGCAAAAAATAGGGACCGGGGTTGCTTCATAATATTATACGATTCTATCTAGACTTAACAGCTGAAGTGCCCCGAAACTATTACTTAGTGTTCCGGCATGCCAATAACGTTTTTGAAATAAGTGAGATGCAATAGGGCCACTATCAACCGACCGACCGACCGAACCACTATCGACTCCGCAATATTCAGGCCTGTTTCACTTTGCCGCCGATTACTGCCAAAATGGCCACGTTTGAGATTATACTAAGAATTAAGTAATTGTGTACCAAAACAACCTACACAAACGTAAAATCCTATCGCTGGCTAAATGGCTTGGACGTAACCATATTCCTGTTATAATTCTTAGAAACTAATTGAAAAAGAATAACGAACAGACCCGTTTGGATAAGCAAAGAAAAGTGCATGTGTGTACTGCCTCTTGCTCGTCATTTATCGAGGTTTTTTGATTCGGTGTCCTCCACATGCACAGCGATTGACGAGTCAAGCTACCAATGAAATGTTCGAACAAGATCTTAAGGAAACCACTAAATATAAAACGTATTGTCGGCTACTGGTGTGGCGTCAGGAAGGACCAAACCACAAAATCCATTCGTCTCCCACATTTACTAGGCAATGTTATAAACGCAGAAAACACTGATATCTTTATAAGCATGGAATCTATTATTTTACTCAAATATAGTCTAAAACGGATTATGTATGTACTTTGTTCTTCCTGAAAATGTTAATGAAACTGTGAATCTAATTAAAAGTACTTTTTGTACTGTTCTTACACCGATTAACGTCACACTGGAAAGTCCGTAAAACTATACGATGACAGTGGAGTCACTCATAACTATCTTGGCGTTATAAGACTACTATGACACGACTCATGGCTAGAGGTGACACAAACAAATTATCCTCGCGGGTACAAAGTATTTTTTATCAAAATATAGAGAAGAGTAGACCGGATCCCGGCGTAACTATATACAAGTTCTACAACTCGCGCGAGCTCTGAACGCAAATACTGTGGCAGAAACTGTACGTTGGGCCGTCACTCTCATTCACTACATGGCGGAATAAATTAAACACGTCGACTAGGTGTGTATATGACCCAGATCAAGCTGTTGTACTTCAACGTCACTGCTGAATTATTACTATAGCACACGCACAGAAATAGGGAAGAAAGTCGAGAAAAATGTCTAGAGTTAGTAAATTGAAAAAAAGATTGTTATGTTTTGATTATCGGCAATGGGCTTTTCCGTAATAAGGCGACAAAAAAGTACAACAACAGAGAATACGTATACACAATCGACAACAAGTGACACAGTCGAAGTAATTGAAAATGATAATAAATATACAGACGATATCGCAATTTAACGTAAACGCGAACCTGTAGTTTAGCGAAACTCAAATGTATCTTCACAGATATGAGTGGCTGTGACTCATTTCGTACTAAAATTGATTGTTCGAATCAAATGACAGACATAGTCGGATAATACAACTGTATGCAGCACAGTTTGCGTGAACTTCCAAATGTTGATACCATTGACGACAAAAATAGTGCAATTAGAAAACAAATTCGGTTAGAATATGGCTGCGTCGCTGATCGTATTGCGCATTTTGATGTGCATACATACCTTGTAGATATTATTTATGTCTAGGGTGGCATAGGACTTCTTGGACTTGGATTCCCCCTTGTGAGCTAGCCCTGCAGCCGCAGACATGCTCGGAGCACATTGAGAGTCTGCCACGGTCTCTCCGGGGAACCAATGCTCCCTGAAATGCGAAAAACATGCATCATTATTGTCGTGATTACTGCTATTATAAAAATCGTCTGTATTACGTTAGATCCGAATATGTACCTACGTGATGTACAGCATATTCACAACGTGTTGTATACACATTCTGTATACAAACATAAGATACTGTGTTATACATTGCATAAAACATAGTGGATAACGGAGTCGCCAGGTGGAGAAAATAGTTCTTATAAACGGATTGCCTTTGCTGGCGTGCGCCACCAGATTGAGGTGTATTGATTGAACATCAAACCGTCAAGTCCCAAGCCAAGACGTTTCGTTTCTGTTCAGCTGCAGTGTGCTCATCCGTATCGAACTTCAACGTTGGCAACACATCACCACAAGTAACAATAGTTTGGTCTTTTAAACGGCGCATAACATGAAACAACCTGTAGAGGACAACTTACGCGTGCTGAACCACTCAACACAGCATCAAGTGTGGCTCAACAATTTGGCGATGCGACAACGCAAAGAACGGTTGGTACAACCTAATGGAGAACCTACCATAACCCCATACTAAGACAAATATAACGATACCAAGCACATTGAACATGTGTACGCAAAGCCACACCCAGGTTGTTCTTAGATAGGCATAGCAAACTGTAGC
Source organism: Tropilaelaps mercedesae (assembly GCA_002081605.1). Taxonomy (NCBI): domain Eukaryota; kingdom Metazoa; phylum Arthropoda; class Arachnida; order Mesostigmata; family Laelapidae; genus Tropilaelaps; species Tropilaelaps mercedesae. Next base: position 10,128 of record MNPL01004790.1, read on the forward strand.
CGAATAAAATACGGAGTTTAACACGGTTATAATAGAGACGTCGTCAAATGTCTGCACGAAATGCAGTATATAAGTATGTAGTTTAAAAAAGATAATAGTACACATTCTCCTTAACTGAAAGCAACTTAAAAACCCACGTTCTTAAAAAATGCGATTCTGAGCGCTTATGGAGAACAAAGAACGTTTAGTAACTTTATATACAAAGTCTGTTTATTTAATTTCACCTGTTACTAGAAAGCAGGTGTGAGTGTATAGTATAAGTTAAACTGAAGCAAATCATATATTATAACGGGCTATGTTCACAAAACCCCACAAAACATTTCAGTTTACGCCAAATATGCATAAAACTTACATAATAAATCTTTGAAAATCGCTATATTCAAGCGAAAATGGCCAACGATAAACAATAACATACGTCAGAAAAATACAGGATAATTCAGGCGTGCAAGCAGTGTCACATGTTGAGGCGAACTGTAATGCTGTAATGTAAGTCAAATTACAACGAAAAGCGACGACGATGAATGAATGAAGGGGAAGACAGAGACTTTGATTTATGAATTTTATTTCTGAGCTAGTGCAATAGTAGTAGTAGTAGTACTACAACAGTGTAGATTTTTGCACGGAAATATGGAACAATAAATGTTCTCCATGACATATGTAGCCCTTATGTTTTATTGTCGGCTGATACATCTATTTAATTTAATTAAAGTGTATGTCCCTAAAAAAACTATATTATTACTGGAAAAGAAAATAAACGATTTCCAATTGGACTATATAAAAATACATATACATTATTGATTATTGCAACGAAACAATTTCCACAGCAAAATTGTCGACTAAAGTAATGCAGCACCCTCACTACTGCTTAGTGCAACATCAGATTCAATACAATCGAGCAACCAATCAACCGGTGGTGTGGTGGTGTCGGTCTCTGCGGCAGCAGCAGCGACCATCATAACGTCGACTGTAGCAGACACGACGTCGACATTTGGCCAGTACGTAAAAAAGGCCCAACAACAACTGCCGACTTGAACGTTAACGGTAGATCTATCACTCTGTCTACTTTGTCCATTCTGTCCTATCTATTTTATGTCGTTTAACTCTTTCGTTCTCTCTCATTCTGCCTCTATGACTCTGATTGCAATGTGGTATAGGATGAGTTGTTTCGCATGCTTGAAGTATCATGTTAACTCAGAACACCGTTTCAGGGATGACCTCTAAATTTAGCCAAACGGCAAAAAATAGCAAAATGGAAAAAAGTTTATTTAAATCCAAGCTCGGGACAATCACAACTAAATCTATACTAACATCATACTATTCAAGTTGTTATTATTGCTGTCCTTGGCGTTATGATTAATTAAACCATTATTAAGAATTTAAGTGAGAGAGAGGGGGGGTCACTACCACTGTTATGACCACTTATGGGGGCAGTAGAGGGAGAATAGACACACTAAAGTCATAGAGCATCGAGGGAATTAGTCTGAAGAGGATGATTCTTCACTGAGGTACGTCCTCAGCCTCTATCGGCCTCTCCCCGCTGCCGTCGATGAGCCCTCACAAACGGACGTACGGATAACCAGCAATAAACAATCGTTTCCATACTCGAGGCAGACTCGAGGGCTACACTTACCCACTCACACACATACATAGGCACACATACATTTATACACAACCACACTCACATATACAACTGCCCTTAGCATCACTACGGTCGGTATGATCCAACGTTGCAGGTCGTCGCGATATCGGGATGTGTAAAGCTCGCTCGCGTCGGATGCAGGGCATGTTACGACTATAGGGCGGCCACCCTTTGGCTACAGCATCAACCAACGAGGTCTGGCGATGATGCCGCCACAGCCATCGCCGTTACTCCAGCATCAAAAAAGCACAAGCGACCGAGCACCACGCTAACACTGCTGCTACCGCCTGCTGAAGTGGTCTCTGCTAAATGATGCAGTGCTCAGTAGAAACAAGCTTAGCAATAGCAAACCTCCCTCCACCCTCTATGGTGTCGCCCACGGCATCGAGCTAAGCGACGCACGGGGTGACGGGTTTTCCTTAAGGTCAGTCAACTCGGGTAACACCATCTCCAGCGACGTTAATAGGAGCAATAATATTGTACTATTAAGTACTGTTCACAGCTCAAGGGCTAGTGGCGAATACAAAATCCCGACCAGTAAAGAGAGGCGAGCTACTTAGCATACTTCGTTCAGATCCATCAAATGTTCTCAGCTTCTTCCCTGCCGGTTAGTATAATTCCTTTAAACAACTTTCCTCGCTTTAGTTCTTGGATTAAAACCCGCACGAGGGACGAACATCGTAATCATAATATAAATAATATTAATGAATTCACTCTACTACTTTCAGGTCATAACCGAAAAATAAAAACTATAATGAGCCGATTAACTAATATATATATATATATATATA
>MNPL01004792.1:0-12752 GCA_002081605.1 Tropilaelaps mercedesae
TATATATATATATATATATATATATATATACCCGTACGTGCTCTGTTTAGTACGTACGAGAAAACGATTCAGCCAGTGAGCGTGGATCGGGTGTGTGACGGAGGTGCAAAATAATTCGTACAACACGATCCCTGATTTCTAAAATAATGCCAGCAATGGCTTCGGCAGCGATTATTACCATCTAAATTCGACTGTCCCGTCCTGTTGTAAATTGAATAGACCTGACACACACGAGGTACGAATAAATTCCAGCTGTTCTACCGAGAAAACTCAGCGAGGCAACGCCCGCGCCGCGTACAAGATGAATAGACAAACTTTACCGTAACGACAGTTGATCCCCTAACGACACCCTGGGTCAAGTGTCGTACTGCGTTCCTTCTCCGTAGGTCACGTGTGGACTTCGTGTGGAATCCGAAGTTCGCGTGAGATCCGCAGACGAATGCGCGTAGCGGCGACGACATCCCTTCAAACTACTAGGACGACCTTCCTGTAATAACTTTCACCGCCTCGTGGTTTACAAACAAGACCGGGTGTATATGTGCTTATGGCCGCTCAATCGTCGCGATTGACGCCTCGCGCAGAGATGTCGGGCTTCCAGTTCGGGTCCTGCACGCACGAAGTGCGTCGGGTTCTTTGATCATGGCGATACAATTTCTTCATGTCAACGCGTCTTAGCCGTCAACGCGCCCGAAGGCAGACGAGCCGCTGTTGATGTTTTTCGTCACCTTCAGCTCTAATAAATCGCCACCTCGGAGTCACCTCCCTTCGTCCCGTTGGGATTTGTCGTGTTTCGCCTCGGCCAGGACAGCGAGCGCAGGATCGCTGAATGCCGTATGACGGGATGAGTGATGTACAGGCACCCGACCCCGCGCCGGATCAGGAAGCGTCCCACACATGGCTCGCGCCATCGACACTTCTCGGGTTTGACCGCTTGTGACGCGCAATATATTGATGATGTGTGCGAAGCAGCAGCGATTAACTGCGCGAAAACGGAGCAACAAGCGGATGAAAAGGCCGTTGCTCAGTGGAGCCCCTCGACCTCCACCGATTGATCTGTGATCCCCGCCGGACGAAATTGAACTTTTGCCATGTCGGCGATCGATTGCAATACACGACTTGCCGATAATGGCAATTAAACAACGCGTAATGTATCCGACGATTACTGGCTTGACGGCGACCTGGTGGGTTGGGTAAGTTCGCAGTATAGCGAATCGAAATATTAGCATAATAATATGCTGCAGAAAATGATTGGCTATGAGGGATGTCAGGCTCAATCGCCTCTCGAGGGGTGCCTTCTAGTAAAAATATACATAGCAAACGTTTCGTCTACTACCGTTTTACCAAGCACTAATAAACACGTACACGTGCAGACAGGTTTTACGGCGAAGCCTCGGTCGAGTCAGCGTAGAATACTTTGCCTAGTGATCATAACTAGCCGGCGAAACGTCCGCGAATATAGAGTAGAATATGGCCATGTTGTCGGTACCGGAAATCAACCGTAGCCTGATGTGAAGACGCGTCCTTTGTCAGAATCGCTTCCAGTGCACCGGACAGACATTGGTTACTTCGTCATCCGTTAACGTGGACAGACGCTGGAAAACGTGGCGCGTGTCTTTCACCCGCCGACCCAGAGTCGATTCATTGTACCTCGAAACTGTCTGGTCGTCTGCGCATTGTTGCGAAGATAACGTCGTATGATATTAACCTCTGTTTGGTCGAAGGGCCACCGTCGGCCAGCGGCCTTGGTGTCTGTTCCAGTTGTCTTTTAGGAAATATGGCGAAGACCGTGTCTGGTTCGCTGACATAGACCGGTCTAGTCTGGCATCGACCGCTTAAAGCCGTTGTTAATTGTCGGTACAAAGGTAAAAGCATAACTTCTGCTTAAAATGAACAGATCTATGGAAGAGCTAACGTTCAGATAGCCATAAAAGAAGCAAGATGGAAAAAATGAGCAACAGTCAATACACATGATAGTTGATGAAAATACAGCGCGAAAAACCATGTCTGAGGAAGCTCGACAGCACCTGGCCGTCCCCAGTGCTCAACTTTTGAGACGCGACCGTTAAACGATGTCTGTCGGCTAAAACTTCGGCGGGGTTTCTGCTTGCCGGGCCCGCTCACTGCGTGAGGACGTCGAGCTTCTCATACGACTGGCACGGCTAATAACTCGCCGCGAACGAAAAATGGATAAGCGACTCGTCCACATAGCTCAGATGTGCCACCGCCCGCTCGTACGATGCGATGGCCTGAATTCGCGGCACGCCTCCTTCAAGTTCGGTATGCGTCCATTAGCAAACTGATCGCATGGACGCATTCTCCTTTGATAATAATCCTATGTGAGGCGCAGAAACAGTTTAGTTCGTCTCGTACGTGAGCTCTATAAATGTACGTGTTCGGTAATTGACATCACAACTCGAGGCTCGTCGAGACTACGATCGAAATGGGTGACTTCGCAGTTCAACAGACGGTGCACAAGGAGACCCGCGTGTTTTCGAATATTGACTAGTAGCCCTTTTCTGGCACCGGCTTTTTCCTGGCTATTGTATTCCTTAAAGGCATAGCAACAATTTTAAAAAGGTATGGGGAAATCTAATAGTTAAGAGGTGAGCCTCTATATTACAGAGAATACTGCGCTTCCCTTGACGAAGTGGCCAGTTAGAACGTTCAATTTAAATATCAGAAATTTTTAGGCGACCGTGAGATCGTCGGCCGCGTGAATTCTTGAGAGACGAATACTCCAAGTGATTCCAGCTCGTGTTGTTTATCGTGAATTCAATGATCGAAAGCGAACGCCGGCTTCAAACGCATAGTTCTATGCGAAACTGCTTCCCCATGAGGGGACCATTCAGTGGAAAGATTATGCAAAAGGTGTCTGTACAACCCCTTCATGGCGATTAAAATCGTATTTGATAAAAATGGTTGATCTGTCGCCGCCTCAACATATGCTACTCATACACGCCCGTGACATGATCGGTCTTCATGAGCGAACACGTGAACTGCACAGGGGCAAGCATCAAGCACAGCCTTCAGACGAGGAAGACGCCTTACTATGCAGCGGCAGCCGTAGCCGATGGCTAAGCGTCCTACAAGATATCCGCAGCGCTTGGTGTGACACGCCACCTATCTACATGCATATATCTTCGTCGGGCCGTCCACCCCTTAGCTCGGCCATTTCTGCGTCACTTAGTTTGCACTTCGTTTACATTCGAAGTGCCATATTCGCTCTGGCGTCGCTTGTTTTTTCGGCTCACCCGACGACTTTTTATTTTTTCGTGTTGAAACGAAGACCGAACGCAATTTTGGACTACGGCCGCATGCATTGCACCGACTGGCCGGTGCGAGGTTGGACTTTTCCCCGAAATAACAACAGCGCTCGGTCCGGTTTAGATATCGTATCTCGTTGGCGTGTCTCTGTTGGCGAATTCGTTCGGCTGTTCGACGGCTGTAGTTTGTCGACCCTGCGTGAGCATGGGCCGCGCACGAGCGATGTCCGATAGCGTCCTTGTCCATTTTCCACAAGATGCCCCCTGCTGATTTCTCCTTCAATAAAACGCCAGCGAAGGGCTATCGTAACGCCTGCAATCGTATACAACAATTCGCGGAGTGTCCATTTGCCCAATCCTGAGCATAGCCCGAACTCAGATCTCGTGCTGGTGCGTGCCCCTGTGGGTAGGAACACGCCACCCCCAATCGGCGCGATAACGGCGAGCGAATGCGTGCACAAGATTATAATCGTGTATGCCTTAAACGACGTGGGACACGAAACGAAAGAGTGATAGTGCTCGAGATAAGCAGATGGCTTTATCTCGGCTGATTGAAATTAGAGCAAACACGCATCCGTCAACGGGCGAGCGGTTGAGCAAGGCCGTGGCGGTGGCAAGGTCCATGAAGCGAAGGCCCTCTCATCTGTAAGGCCCAGGACCGGTCGAGGCGGCATGGTCTAGCGAAATCTAATAGAGTCGCTATGATGTAGCAGCTTCCGTATAGATGACAACAAGCTGGTTATTGATAAGTGACTGAAATATGCATACCACGAAGGCACTAATGTGGCGGGAAATTATGATTGATTGCCGCTGCTATCTTCATTGCTCGTGATAAAGAATCAATAACACGTGGTCAGTCTGAAGAGAAGTTTGCCAGCCAACCGTGTAATTGGCAGGGAGAAATTCCATCATGCATCATAATGCCGAAGGCCATATACATGACGTAATTACACAGCCTGTGCCAGACTCAATGGGGCATTCGTTGTATCGTAATAATGAAGCGCAGGACACTTGGAGCTAGAGATTCCTGTTAGCCTCTGGTTAGTGACTTAAAGGGAAGACGCTAACCAGAAGGCAGTCGTAATTCGGATACATTTTTGTTGTCTACTGCGATGTTGAAGGAGGTGGACTTTGCAAGTATAGAAAGGCTAGCATGATGAATTCTGATGCAGTGGCATATACGCTAAGATATAAATATGTACATAGCTTATATGAACAGTGTTTTACACTTATTTGTCATGTGAATGGGCCCATGCACACAGGGCGTAAACAGATCACATATCGGGACGAAAACCGGACGTCCTCTCAAGGCGGTAAAGCCGAGGTAGTAATATTCGGTGTAGTAAGCATTCGTGAGCTATATCTGTATCCATACTCGGTCCACAAAGTGGCGTCTGCGTTCTAGCCGCTAGCTGACCGAGAAATATACTACTAAGTACTAGGAAAAATATACCGTAATGTGGACGCGGTCAGGGTTGAAAAACTGCGTGTTTTTCCTCATAGCTTCACACCTGCTTAGGCCTGAGAAGTAGTTCGTACGCTGGAAGATAATTATCCTCGATAATGCTGCACTTGTTGGCGGCACCGGCTACTTACTTACGTCAGGCGCGTGCACTCGTGAGCTGTTCGAAGTGTAGAGAGAAATACTTTCCGGAATAGAAAGAACACAGGTTTTAGAATCATTTCGATTACTATATAGACATAGAAAACACGTTTTGAAGACGTATCCGTCCCAAACCAATATGAGGTCGCTTCTTATGGGTTTTCACATTGCTATTGAACTACCAATGTTTGGCTTTTTCATTACCGATACACCGCAAAGACCAATTGCAATGTGCTATCTCTCGGCGCAGCCATAGCACGGGAATAAATTCCCGGTGAGTTTTCAATCTACTTCGTTATAAAGCGTTTTACAGGCAACTGAAAAAATGGTCCGTTTGGCATACTTCGTTTGCCTTTTATTGAACGCCGTTGAGTCCCTTTGATGCGGTGAAAATCCATTCATTGGGTGGATGAGTTAACTTTATCAGTATCCCTCATCTTGCAAAGTCTAGTAGTAGCAGTAGTAGTAGTAGTACAGAACTAAAAATCTCTTCCTCGTCTCCGTCATTAAATTATACGTAGGTTTATATCGAATAGACATGCTCGCCACTGACAACTTTAAAAAGTCAACTGAATAACGCTAAGAATGGCCTCGCGAAGCTGTAGACAAACAAAAAAGACCACTTTTCTAATTAATCAGTAACGGAAGTTTTCAGCGTGCAGTACTTCATCAAGCCGTCAACGTATGGCTGCTTTTCCCTGCGATAACACTGCTGCTGACATCAGTGTCATCGGACAGGCCAGTTTGCTCGAACATGCGCGTGTGCCCGTAGATTATCTTGATACGAACACAGTCTTCGCTGCTGTTACTGTGACTAGACGTGTTGTTTGTTTTGGGATGTTCATTGCTCAGGGCTGATCGGCGCGGTTTTTCGATGGATGGATCTGGTGTAGGCCGGTCCCCTTCCTCCTTTACAGCGTCCGAGGTCGCGCGGGAATTCCCGTCAGTCTAGCAACAACGGTCATATCAATAAATATGTATATGGCACTGTATTACCTCTCACAGTTAGTGAACGAAATGATCAAGTTGGAGATGTTTTATCATAGAAAATGGACAGACGACCTGCTCGTTTGGAAATGCTGTTGCGGCATTCATCAAGGTGGCCTGTCCGTGTTTGTTCTTGTAAATGAGATCCTGGCGGGTGCTGACAGCGTATCACAGCAAATGGTTTTCTCGGTTCATTCATGCTTGTGCCAGAATAAAGATTTCATGTATAGTGAACCACATCGACACGCGTACTGATGGGCAACGCTGCTTTCCAAATTCAATTCAATCAGCGGAAATGATCGGGCCTCTAGTGAAATTGACGTACATTGTTAAATAATGCAAAAAACACATGCACGTGTAGTGCAAGATGGATATGGCGCTTTTTGTCGAGGTTGAGGTAGGAAAATCAGCGTGACTCATCAGCGTGAATCAGGTGACTAGCCTTCAAGGAAAGTTTAATAGTCATTTATTGGCAATCGATCAGCTCAAATTTGATGAATTTCTAAACAATTCGAGAGCGGCCTCTCCCGTATGAGTTTCGCCCCATGTTGTTGATGTCATAACGTGTGCGTCCCATCACCTTGTTTATGACTGCCCTGAATAAAGGATTTGTGCCATACGGTAGGAAGTATGTGCGGCTGTTCGATATACGCGCATGCGCAAACAAACGATCATGGGTAGCACACTGATCAGAAGTCCAAGCGCCGTCTAAAGCGTAATCGGAGATCGAATACCTGAGTGCCTCACTTGGGCCGACAATCACCCAGCTGCAAAAGTCTTAATCAGAACTCTATGCTGGTACTTGCAGACTTGCTAATAATACAGATATATCATTTTTATTTCAGTGCTGGACGCATCCGCAAAGCTGGCTCCGGGCCTCGCCGAAGGGTCGCTCACCGAATTTGGAAATTACTACGAGTGTCTTGAGGTAAGCTTGATGTCTTGAGAGTTCACAACGTGAAGATGATTGTGCAGCATCAAAAGTACCTGTTAACATGACATGGCGCCAAAGTAATATTGAGGAGTTGAGACCTTAAGGTGTCAGGTTTGGAATCGTCACCATGCGGATATAATACAAAGCGGATGTCTTCTAAAATAGAGTTTAAAATGCCTAGGATTCACGACGGTATCAGCCTACGTAGACCACTCTCTGAATACTGTCACAAAAATATGCTTAAAATGAATGGGAGTATACAGCTGGAGCTTGAGCTCCAAACGTGCCAATACAAAGACCACATCATTTTGTATGTCTCCTGCAAGGGCACAGAAGCCATTCTCAGACCCGATAACGGCCAGTAAATAGAATTTGGATATAGGATCCATATTAGTGTAACTTTGAAAAAGGCTTTTTAAGTCATCTGATATTTGTTTATGCTAACTAAGAACTAGCTCTGAGATATTTGGCGTTAATTGTCTACATTTTCATGCATAAGGCCCTGTTGCGGGTAGTTCACGGGAAATAGTTTGATGCAATTTTTAGAAACAGTGATGTTAATACATCGGCACCAAATACGGAAATATTGGCGAACACTGGAAGTGAGATTAAAAATTGCAATATATGCGTATGAATCGAATTACTATTCAAGCTTTGCCATCGTGCTGAAGATCGACTGCTGGAGAGACATCGTACACAAAAAATAGTCGAGTAATTTCAAATTTTCAATCTCGAGAATACTACTATTGGTCTTAAAATCCTCGTAAGAGTTTGTGAATTTAACATAGCTGCAGGAAAAACTTCAAAGTAATCTACCTGCGCGGGCCTAAAACCGCCATGGATCTAAATGCAAAGCAGATAAGAAAGAAATAGCACACCATTGCGAAGATTTCATTTGACCAAACCAAATATCAGCCCTATACAAGAATCTACACAACAGTGCACCATTATATATTGATATCACTTACACTAGCGCACAAACCAAATCAATACAATAAATCGAATATTTGTCGCATTTTCTTAAAAATATTCAATTCTAAAAGCTTGTTCAAGTGTTAAATAGATATTGCCTAACTAAAAGAACTATGCTGCGAAACGTACATGCCACAATGGTCAAACATACCTATTGGATTATAGCTCTTATAAGTTTTCCTCTCAGATTATAAGCTATTCTCATATTATTCTTATAGTCCAATACCTTTCGCCCAAATATCTATAACGAGAAAACAAATCCAACAATGCCCCACGCTCTATTTCTCGTGAAGACCTACCAAGTATTATAAAACTTTTATATGTTACGATTTGTGTTTTTTCAGGTCAGCGTCAAGGATGATTTTGGTGAGGAGGAATCGTTCCGAGGAAGCTATTGCATGGTGAAGTCGCGGCCTCCGCTGCCCTACCCGAAGCCGCCCATTGTTCCTATCGACTTTAGCCCCGTAAACGTGTCAATCTTCCCTGAGAACTCGGTTAGAACCCAATGCATACCAGATATACTCGGTGCACCTCGTGTCTACGAGTAAAAGCGTTGTCGAATTATACGTCATTTTACGACTACATTCATCCTTCACGGTTTCTCTCTGCATGGAGACTGACAGTAGGACATACCGAGACGTGTTATTTCCGTTTGTATTTCGATGCATTCTGCCATCATTTTATATGTACTAGTCACTTGTGGAAATTCCCCCATTTCGCCTTGTATGAGCCGCATAAGGGCTGGAATTGGTGAGAAAGCGTTACCGCATGAAACGCAAGTTCGAACGGAGACGACGAAAGCTGGAATATTTCGACACACTGTGATACCGGCATGCTAGAGCCGAGGCTCCAAATCTCTTTTCCTATGTCTGTAGGAATCAGACGCGGAAATTAGCACTCGTATTTTCATTCGAATGCACTACGCTGCTCAACATGGGCCACTTGAGGATTCGAAATCCTGGTAGGATCCTGGTGATGGTTAGTCAAATGGTAGGCATAAGCAGAAGCGCGGCTTTGTTACAAGTTCTTCGTTCGGATTTCAGTTATTTTCTGTTGTTACGAGTGGTTGGATTTATGAAGAAGAGAAGTTAAGCGGGGCACTTTTAATTACTAGGCATTGGTGGACAATTTCACAGCACCTCATACGTTTACTGTCCGTGCTTGAATTGAACGAGTGAAATACACCTAACTTTATTTACACCACCAAACGTATTGTGACGCCAGTTCACGAGGAATCTTCGGTGTGCGAAAATCCACCTTAACCGCTTACACTCCGCAAAGTTAGGTGATAAGAATTAACAATGCGTATCTGTTGACGGATGTCTAGCAGTTTATCACGGTTAAACATGACCGCAGTGCGCACGTCGTGTCAGCTGTATCCGCCATTCGATTGCAAGTGAAGCCATTTTGAAATTGATGAGATCAGTGAAAATTTCGCGTCCGAATGCGTTACCACGACGTCAATTGTTAATCTTGTCGCAGATCCATCTGAATGTCAGTGGATACATTTCGTACATGCAACCCTATAAAAAAATTTGAGATATATTAAGATAAATGAATCTATAAATGCATCGCCTGCTTCGTCCAGCTTTCCGATGCTTAGTTTTGTCGTACAAGCCGGGTCAAAGCATCCCTGAACCCTTGTCCGCACGGCAATTGGCGCAATTCACCGCTAAAAGTATAACGACGATTTCTACGCTGTTTGGGTGAACTTCGCCTTGAGACTCAATTAATTGCGTATATTTACTGTGTTCAATGAAAAAATTTCAATGAAAAAATTCCCCTTCAACATTACATGACCCTTAGGAATCCGCTTTCATATCATACAACGGTTTGTTGATCCCAGCTCCCTGACCAGCTTATCGATTTCGTACGAAATCGAATGACGCGTTGATGGACTGACTCGGAAAATACGCTTGCACTGTCGTCAAATACTATCTGTACCGCAGTAATCTGTGTTTCAAGTCTGTATCACTCGTTATACTTCTCTCCCCTGTTTTCATGTGAGTCCGGAATTTGATCTTTTTGAGCACTTGTCATTTCGATCTAAAATTCAAAGTGCCTGATTGCGGAGTCTTGAATTCGTTTGTCGCAGGGGTCAATTTTTAATCATATATACAGAGAGATGCACCTCCTCTCAGCCGGTTCTTTTAGACCCCGGCATGGTGAAAATCGCCAATCAGATATCATTTATATATCTATATACATATTTAGTTCGAATCTAGATGACGTCGTACCTAGGCTCATCTAATACCAGCTTGTTAGTACATGCCACTAGCCCCACCACTATGTCGACGTACACGTTGCGGACAACACAGAAAGACATCTATTTTCCTTCACGAATCGTCATAATCTGACTCCGCGAAAATCGCGGAACTCGTAACGAAAAAATTTGATCGCAGGTTTGGTGGAAAGGCGCTGACAAATTTCTTCCCTCCCGTCAAGTTGTCGAGCAAGTTGTCACTCAGGTGATCATAGCGTCATTGTTCTTGATATGGCTTCAACTTTGTACTCGGTAACGGTAACAATTTTCTGGTGAAACATCTTACTAGCTTTGATAGGTGAAGAGAAGTTGATGACTTGTTGATGGCCGTGAGCTGAAGGAACTCTCATGGCCTGCGGTCCTGATGTCGATATCTTTTTGTTATTCAGGAGCTCGACAAAACGACGCTGTCAATAATTGATCGTTACACTACAATCTTCTCTACAGCGGCTAACCGTATCAGCCTGCCAAAATACAGTGCCAGTCTTTTTCACTCTATGATGTTGTAAGTCTTGAAGTTATATAGTGGATAATCGTACCTACCGAAATCTATTCACAGGCGGCAGTAATTAAGTGATAAATGATACGATAGATAACTGCATTGTTAACGATGGTAAAGGCTAATATAAATTTGGAACTTCTAAATGGGTCCGCTAAGTAGCGAGAAAAGTCACGAAATTACTGATGCATCTAACCCATCATCTATTGCTAACGCGTTTGTTTTATATATCGTTTATCTTCTGCACAAGAGAGATAAAACGGTTTCTAGCAACAGACGTAGTTCTATTCGGGACGTATCTCATCTTTCGTTTTTTTGGAAAAAAGATTTTACTGCAGTTGCTTTGCGAAAAGTCAGGTTTGCACAACAAAACTCCACAAAACTCTGAGGCACTTAATTGAGTACCTTCGATTCATCAGGCACCGTATGTTCAAATGCGTTCAGACCTATTCGTCCCGCACGTAGCGACGTTCAGGGCCGTTCATGAATAACATTTTCCACTTGGCAAACTATAGCACGCGTTCACCGGCTTAGACACAAGGGTGTAGTAGCTATTAAAATTTTACAGCGTTTGCGCAGTTCCCATGCGGACGCAAACACGCCGTCCGCTACCATTAGACTTTTTCTATCAACTGCAACGGTTTTCCTAGCGTCTATTTTCCTCTGCCGTTAATTCAGTTGACTTTATTGCGCCGAAATGGTTTTGTCGAAGGGCGCAGGACTCAGGGTGATCGCCAGTCGTGTGGTTTAGTGGGCAAGAATTAATTAGCTATCTAGATCTAGAAGACGTGAATGTGGTTCGTCTTTTGCGTTCGTCGTTAGCTTTCGCATACATTCCTGGCCAATTTATCATTCGCTGACAACTTAACGAAATTAACAGAAGTAACGGCGAATAGCATTTCACACGGCGTGTAATCGACTTCTAATTAAGAACAGCCGCTTAAAAAAGGACATCGACGCTTCGGCGATGTTGCCCTAATCGCAATTGACATAGCGGCTGCGCGTAAAAATGCGTTGGGGACTTTCCCATAGAACGGTATCAGTTCGTCGTCACTAATTACCGAATATTCTTCGAAAATTGCTTGGAATTTAACTTGATAAATGAGCTAGTAGTAAAATTGATGCAGAGTTTAATTGGTGTTCACTGAACGGGTTGTGTGTACATATATAATAATACTAATAATAATAATAACAATTATTATTATTATTATTAATAACTAAGATGGTATTAGTTAGTTCAGAACACCCATACTTATTTGGGATTTGATAAAAAAAAATGTTTGCCAATGGAATAGCGAGATGTATCAGCGGCGCGGTGGTTACTGCTGTACATATAGGGCATGCGTTAGTCTATCGTAAATCCGCGATGAGATGTTTTACAGTGAAGATTTGCGACTATCTTTAATAAACGCTTAGCAGTAACGACAAAGCCGTTAGTGGCATCTGCTGTTTAATTGCCATAACTTATTTGCCTACATCTCACTCATACCGCCGTTTGCGTCCAGCTTATTCCCATTCCATAGATAGCTTGCTTCCAAAACACCTTGTGCTCTATGCACACATAGAATATATCTTGTAATTCTAAAACGCACATTTATATAGATCAGTATCATTCATTGGGGTTATCGTTACGAAATTGGCCTCATTTAGCAGTAAATGCGCTTGACAGACGCTAGCGTCTGGCGCACTTCGCTCTACTGATGTCGGCCCAGCCTGCAACACAACAGCTTGGAGACACCTGTAGTCGCTCCGATAATTTATTCTATATTTTACGAATGCGACATGAAATTCGTCTTTATCTCAGTTTGATGCTGCGTCCTAACCAACCTGCAGAAGCTAATGCGCGGCAGCATTCCGGATCCCGGATGACAGCGAGTCAGTGCATTGCCGACTTCACCATCTGAATAACAGCTCTGTGACTTTTATCGGTATTTTGCAGTTTTGCATTCTGCTACTCCTGTGGAGTTATTAATCGCTCAAGCCAGCTATTGCTGGTCCTTCGCATCGCGGGCTGGCTGATGGCCAGAAGCTTTCAAAGGAAAAAACAGCTGACTCGCGAGAAATGTCATTGAAACCTATTAGAGCTAATCACTTTTCTTCCTTCGTCCATCTCGGTGACACTAAACGGCAATTCTTTTTATATTTTTGTGCGGGGCTCGGCAAGCGTCAATGTTTTTGCGTGAGGCAAAACCAAGTGGCGGGCGGCTTCCACCGAGCCCGCGGCTGACCCT
>MNPL01004792.1:13269-29339 GCA_002081605.1 Tropilaelaps mercedesae
AAAATCGAAGAAACGTCGAGTAATTATGAAAAACATGCCACAATGGCTCGCCAACATGTGCGACTCAGTTTTTCACCAAATTTCCTCGCGTATGAAAAGCCATTAGGATATCAAACCCTAAGTAAGTTTTGGAATTGGCAGACGGTTGGTAACTTCTAACGGCTTGAAGGGCATTTTGTCACTTAAAATCAAGCGCCCGAACAAGTGAGTGTCGCGCTTCGATTCTTCTCCAACATTTGGCGGTCACTGGCTTCGGAAAAACTTGATATCGTCACAAACCAGTGTTCGTTGACAGTCGTAATATATGACTCTTCCGACATAAGCACGGCTTGGGCACGGGCTTCAATCCGCGAAGGTCATCGACGTCAGCAAAACGCGAATCCAGAATATCGTTTTTTAGCTATTGAAAAATTAACATTGCTACTTTGCTTTTTTAATATACTGGTCAAATTAAAATTATTATTTCTTACTCGGCTGAGACAGACGCTATGAACTGTAAAACTGAATAGGATGAAATGGAGATGTATATATTTGGGGGCAAATGCATCACACAAGCTGCGCAAGTTTGACGTTCTAATGACTTTTGTTACCTTTAATATCATTGTTACCTCTTGCTCGCATGTTTTCAGGCGTTGCGTGACCTGCTATCAGGATCTGGCACATTTTACTACACGCGAGCCCGGATGGGCGTCTGTATGCCTTCAACATGCTCCGTCGAAGACGTGAACGGCATGATTAAGCCATGTAAGCTTATTGCTTTATAAGTTAACTCGTCTCGAGCTGTTTGCTCTAGTGTAATGTAAACGGTTGTCGATGAACAAATGAACATGTGAGATGTGTCACATTGGTGCGAAAAGGGCCTTTGTCGTTAAGTGAGTGCTACATAATTGCGATATGCAACTGGAACTCTAGATTATTTGCTCTATTCTTTTAATGACATCGGTAAATGCCTTTTGCCTCGACTTCATGGTGAAATCCGTGTTGTTCACTCGGACCATGGTATAGATCTCTTCATAATGATGCTATCGGGTACAAAGTATCAAACCATTGTAGTGACCTTTATTCTCGTTCGAGAATGCATGCATCCAGAAATGCCTCCCTATATATATATATATATATATATATGCTTATACGTGCCACAGTCGCTTTGCACTGTGAATCTGTGCAAATAAGCAGGCTTCCTGTCTCGCGATTAGCATCGATAGCATTACGCACAGTAAGAAGTATCATAGACCATGTACGACACAGCTGTAAAGTTTCTTTTGGGATGCGCTAGAGTTGTGTGCTTCTTCGGTGCATTCTTCTATTCAGCAGTTGGACACCCCGGAGCTACTCTCCTTCGTCTTTCTCAACCCCGCCATCCCCGTCTATGGTGACGTTGTACTTGCTGCATCGACCCGATTGCTGTAACAGATCGTGTTTCCACCGTTATGAAGATGTTCCACCTGTAGCGTAGGGGCAGGGTAGAGTCAGGCGATACCTCAGGGAGCATTGATTATCGCGCCTTAATTTATGGTTGCAATACACCAGGTTATATCGTCACCCGTGTAATGCGTAACGATCATGACTGTAAAACAAGCTAAGGAGCGGTTTGTACGCTCGGCTGGATGGACTTGTTCCATAAATGTGTATGGAAAAACCGTCTACAGTCTTTTTTGGTTTCCTGTCTATGATAATTTCTTGGTGTTCTTTGTTCTCGAAAAAATTCAATTTTTACTATAGTCGCGGTGCCGGGAACTAAATGTGTTTTTTATCAAGTCATCACGATAAACGGTATTTGTTTACAAACTACGCCACTCGGGATGCACACACCGTAAATATGCGGCACTGGCAAGCAACTTGGAGCGGCTTTGTGCCTTTTTTTACTTTAGGGCAGAATGTATTATTTTCCCGCTAGAAGGTGCCACAAAAACACTCGGGAGGAAAGACGAAAATCAGCACCTTGACAGTCGACATTTACGCGAGTTTTGGCAATGACCAAACCATGGAGTGAATTTAATCGTCAATATGCGCAGCAACCTTCTCCAGAAAATAAATTTTTTGAAGTAACCAACGAACTTAAGGATGCTTTCTGTCATGTGTTTTTTTCTTCGTATGCATCTATACAAAATCCACACACGCGCTTCACATGCTCCTGACTCCTTTTTCGTTTTTTGTGCTGTTATAACAGTGTTTGCTGCAATCCATTGGGAGGCCGAGGTTGAGTATTGCCGTCAACGTCAAGACCGCAACGATTTGAATGCCGAAGAATGGACGTGCGTGTAAGTGCATTTCAATTACGTTCCCAGCTGAGGTAGGAATATGCAATATATTTAGCGACTACATCAAGCGCACGTTGCACTGTACACTAGTTTATAGCTGAATTAACAGTCGTCTCTGGTGTGATGTGGATACGGTTGATATGTGTTTATGTAACAGAACTTTGTGTGACACAATATATTGTATGATGGTAGTGCAGTCGACTACTATAGCCGATTCACCGACAATATGTGAATCTGCGACGTTTACGAGTAACATATACGTGATAATACGGTCGAGAACATTATTATCACAAATTTTCCATGGGACTAGACCTGCCAAGAAAAGACTACGTTAAAGACTAGCCTATCTGAAAATGTTTTTCGCCTAAAAATGGTATATTTCTCTATTTAGTAGTTTGGTAAACTTCTGCATGATAGCAATGCACGTTCGACACGAAAATAGCCAAAGACATCATATTAAAGGCATTCGCGTCTTCTCATAATCTTTTGTGTCCTTTTCTAAACAGACTGTTCTTGGCCACCCTGATGCTTCCGGTGATCGTCGCGACGACTGTACATGCCTGTGTATGGATCCTGAGCTACACCTCAGACAAACCTCTGAAAACCACGCATCCGCTGCTCAAAAGATTGCTATCCCTGTCAGCATATGAAACGGCGAAAAAGGTTGGTGGCCTACAAGCGTGCGCCCGTGAGAATAGAACACAGGACAGTTCGAGTTGTCACTAGGAATTAGGTGCGGGTTATATATACATATATCATCGCTGGTATTGTTAGAGGTGAACGCAAGTACGTGAAACAGTCACAGGTTACTTCGTCTCTCGTAAACCGTTCCATCGGCTGGGGCGACATCGTTTCACGGGTGGAGTCGTGCAAAGGATTCATTTTAAGCGTTTTCATCGTTGTTTCCAGATTTTGGTGGTAAATCCGCCTCAAGACGATGCGACTCGTGATCTACAGGTGTTTCATGGACTGAGGGCTGCTACCGTTGTCTGGATTATCTGGGTCCACCACTTTGCGTATAACGATGTCGCTGTCTATTGTAAGGATACACGCTGCTTGAAGTTTTACTTTTGATTGAGCCTTTATTCATTTTAGGTATTCTAGCACGGATTAATTTCAGTGATAGATGGATACAACGGCTTTCGTAGTGTATGAATGAGATTCGCAAATTATTCACGATGTGCAAATCGCATAGTCCTGAAAGCATGCCTATTTAACACTTGACTAATAATTGTCTATGGGCAAAGTCATAATCTACTGCAGTTTGCAGTCATCAAATACATGCTAACAATAATAGGCTTGTTATGCACTACGTAGAATTTTTCGCCAAATTTCCACTGTGTCAGATTAACGCCAGTGGTAAAAATCGCTTCGTCCTGTCTTACGTAGTAAATAAACCGGATACAGCCGCCAGCCTCGATTTTATGCTGTGTCCAATCTATTTTGCGTTCTATTGATTAGCCTACGCGCGCATCTCCCGCGAGATTGTTGGCTACTATCGAAACCAGATTTTCAACAACGGCTGGTTAGCGGTGGACACGTTCTTCTACATCTCCGGATTCTTCCTTGCGTACGCCCTTGGCCGGATGATCACCGGACAAGTTGGAGTCGTCAAGGTACGTGGCTCTACGTAGCCTAGCAAGTTCTAGATCGGGATCAGCGTTAATTTCAGACCTTTGTCGAATTGTTGCTGAAAAATTTACGCCGGGTGAAGTAGCATAAGACAGCAGGGCTGAGCAGAGGCAGAGCGCTTATTTAGATTGGGGTCCCGCAGGTGTATGAACCAGGTTCAGAGTAAGGATTAAAAGAACTCGTTGTCAGTTAATCGAGGTAATATATATAATTTTTTTTTTAGATGAATTCAGCATACATATGTAATGTCGAAGCAAACATGTTCCGACAAATTTTGACCAGTCAGCCGTATAAACGATTCATTTCGTATGTCGTTCCATAGTTTTAATTTTTCTTCAGAAGCGGATCCTTTGCGGGCGAACACTCGCTTAATCAATTCAAAGCACTCCTTATGACATAAACAAACATTTTCTCGAACTAGCCGATTGCACCGAAGATCTGTAACGAGTGATCGCAAACTCAGGGGTATGTGAACGACCTTGCTGTTGTCAGCTTGTACAGTAAACGATTTTTACATTCTGCCGCTAAAGTAGTTCATAGGAAGTCACAAACTATATCATCGCGACGACTCGTATGACTAGACTGAGCTTGACGGTAAAATGCCCCAAGCTCAATTTAATCCCAGGATCGTTTAATTACCTTCTAACGCAGTTTCCGGCAAGATGTTTTTTCGTCGACGTTCTGAATTGTCCACCTTCGCTAAGCGAACGCACTGAATTGCCGCCAACTATACCGATGGTGATCATTGGTGCTACTTGTACGATGCACACTCGACATTGGCCGCCACGGTGTGGATATTCCGCTGGATTTCAGCGCATCGGCAGCGCCGTGCGGTTCCCAGACGATTACATTATACACTGCCAGTCACTGCGACGTCATTAGCAAATGTCCGCTTTACAGTGTGCAGGCCCGACCAGCTTACCGAGTGTGAGCTGTATTGTGTAAACGTTTAATCACAACTGCTTTCCTTTAT
The DNA here is from genome assembly GCA_002081605.1 of Tropilaelaps mercedesae. Taxonomy (NCBI): domain Eukaryota; kingdom Metazoa; phylum Arthropoda; class Arachnida; order Mesostigmata; family Laelapidae; genus Tropilaelaps; species Tropilaelaps mercedesae. The sequence goes on from MNPL01004792.1 coordinate 18,136, forward strand.
GGTCTGCAGCGTAGCCACTCACTTAACGCCACTCACTAGAAGTTGCCAGCATGGCGTTCTGCTGCTGCTTCTTGCATCAGTGCGCTTCGGACCCAGTGCTATCTTGTAATTGCACCAGCCTGCTGAAATTTCTTAGCCCGGTTTGTCGACACAGTGAATAGCTTTTCCACCGGTCTCGCAGGGCAAATCAATTGATTTGGCAGCTTTCTAGGACTTCAATAATGGTCGGTGATGATTCGGAATCGATGTCGTCCGTCGTCATAGATCGATGGCGCTTGGGAAAATACGAAGGGCACCCTAAAAACTGTGAAAAACTAGTAAAGCTGGAAGAGTTCAGGTATTCTTCGCGCGCGTGCATTGGCTGTTGTGTGAACGTTAAGAGACCGGACGAACTTGTAGGTCGGACGTGAAGAACAGTACGAGATTTTTGGCTTCTTCTGTCAACACCCTAGAAGGCGGCGGAAAGCTAATACAACACACCGAATAGAGAGTTTTGAGTAAAATGCAAATGTTTTTGATTAGTGCGACTTAACGCAGTGTTCGAAACATATACGAATTCATTCGTTTACTGATTGCAAAGCGAGCATCGCGTGGGACCGACGCCCATTTGCAAAGGTTGGTATCAGAAGTGGGCGTGGAATCAAGCTCGCCGAGGAGCTTTCAATAAAGTTGAAGTGCTGGATGCTTCAAGATATTAATTAACTGACAACAGTGAGTCATTGCTTTGTGTACATTTTCGAAAAAAATAAAGTTTGGATACGTCAGGTTCTAATACACACGTTTCTGCAATGTGAATCATAGGTGGACAGTTTTAAGAACCGGTATGTACCGGGTGCCTCAGAAATTCTCACACATCTTCGAGAATTCGTAGAAACATTTGTTCCTGTTCTTTTACTCACTCTTTTTTTTTATTGCAAAAATGACGTCATCCGGTCTTGTTAGGAGTATGACCGGTTTTCATTGACACCACTGAAGAAAATTGCTGCTGCTGAACAGCATAGGTGTACACTGACAATTTCAGGTTTTGTTCTGTTAAAATTGTTCTCACGATATTTATATTATATTATATTCGTTGCTCACAAAAAGATAACATCGATCCAAGTTACGCCTGGGTTCGGCATGACTGGATCCCACGCGCCACATAGCTCGCGTGGTGAGTGCGTTTTCGGGGAAGAATTTCATAGGCATGAAATTTCCCGCAACCGATATGTCCACTGACGTCGTAGAACTTGAGCCTGATGTATCGAAACAGCGGCGCACTGCTGCAATTCTTACCAAACTCAGTTAGATAGGTATAGGTACTGGCTAATGTTAGTATTGACGCAGCTGCTGAGGTTACTCTATCGGTCGGTGACAATTGTGTTTGTTTTCCGAGTGAAACAGCACTTCGGACCGTTCACGTTTGAATGAAGGGAAAACTTGCATTCTTGCAGCCGCTCAGCGCTAAATAGAATGTATACGTAGAAAACGTACTTACTATTTTTATTATACCTTTTTTCGTCGCCATGCTGATCACTGTTACAATCGTCTTTTCATCTACTATATACAACTATATCATTATTGTGACGAAACAGCGAACGACGGGTGCAGAGTTGCCACTCAGTAGCTACGTATGGTTTTCGTATTGTGTTGGGTGGCTGTTGTTTGCCTGTCTTTCATTCTTCACCCTACTTCTCCTCGTTTTCCTCTTCCCGGTTTTCTTCCTCTTCAGCATCTGCTTCGGCAGCGTCTTGCTAAATAGATCTTCACGAAACACATGATCGTAAGTGGTCGTGCCCGTCCAGGGGGAGTTTCCAGCGTTTTCGGGCGCCATCGCGATGTCGCCGACTCGTGCTCGGACCATCGTGATATCGTTGGGAGCGGCAAAACTAAGTTGTTCAGTTTATGGCATCACTGCCAGACTCTTGCGATGCGGATCTCACACTGGTCAGGCGAAGACAGCGTATGACAACAAAACGAACAGCTGAACAGTAGGGAGGGGGCATCGCTTGGTTTTGGCCGCTCACAAGAGGCATTGGTCACGCAGAGCGAGTGAACGAGGGCCTGAGTCACTGACTACATTCTCATGAGTACTTATGTATGGAAGCTAGAAATATTATAGTTAATAATGCTCCACTGGTTTGGACATATGTAACAGCGTTGTACCAGACCTTAGCATTCTGCTTGTTTGCCGGCAGGTGACTTAACAGAAGTGAAAATCGCAAACATGTTGATGCGGCTTTAGAAAGTATGCACATTGTCATACCGCAGTTTTCAAGAGTCCACGCTAAGCAACGGGCACGTACAGCCAATACTAGGCGATTGGTGTCTTACGACTTCGTAAATAAAGAATTCGAAGGAAATAGATGTTGCCTGTCTAGAGGAACCGGTAGGCCTGTCCAGATATGATCAGTATTCCTATTTGTACTTGACCGTTTAACAAAAGACTTGCCATTTTGTCTAAACGTTCTATGTGGATGTATTTCTTCGGAACTTACCCTTAGCCAGTATTTAGCGTTTGCGATATCGCTCTTTGCATTATTTTATAAGACACACCCCATAAGCGTAACTGCTCAACGGCGGGGATTGAGCCCGCGCACTTACAGGCCCTCTACGAATGTGCACTTGATCTGTATATTGGGTCGTCTTGATTCATCGTGGAAAATCTCTGTTGCAACTAAGCGTAACCCTCCTATGCCTTCCTTGGTGAAAACCTTTCATTTCGCCAGAGAGCCCCATCGTTACGTGAGGTTAGCCGACGCGTAGCTCGCCGTCGGCCCGAACCCGCATGTTCGGAACGATGACGCCGCGCGTCGATTCGTCGCAGTGAAAAGCAAAATTAAGACTATATCGTCTCAACTATCTATGCGGGCGAATCATAACTTGGTTCGCGCACTCGCGATGCATTTCACGATCATGTTCCAGCCGAGCAGGCACTGAAAAATGACCACCTGACAGTTACCGAATACCGCATCATGGCAGAAGTGATCATTTTCGTCAAAACGAAGTTAGCTAATAGACGAAAAGATTGAGACTGTGCCGTGGATTGAGGGGTGTACGGTCAAACTCATGTGCTTGTGATGTTTAGAAACGAATATCAACACAGTGAGTGGTCGAAAAAATCCGTTCGTACGTTTGAACAGCGATAAAACCATTTGTGCTTGAGATGTATTCAACTTCTGTATTCGTCTTGCGAATGGGGTACAAATAAATGTGTATGAGACGCTTCGCTATGGTGCGTTTTAAGGAAACGTTCAAATTAGTGGGAAAGTGTGCGGACTGTTTCATTAAAAGCTATGCGCTTGCTGGATTTTTTTGTCAAAACTAGAGCCACGTGTTTTTGGCGGTATCTGAACTTTCTGGTTTCAATGTGGTCATCTTCTTTACAGGACCACACTAATCACAATGGAAGTATAGATAAAGAAAGTCGTAATAAAGGAAAAGTAACTAACGGGTCAACGAACGATAGCTGCTGTCGCCAGATGAAACTGTCTGGTAAATCATGTAAGGGCTTTTTCTGACCTAGCGGGAACAGTTTTGTTTACTTAAGCTTTTAAGGATTAAAATCGCGTACAGAAAAATATATTTTTAGAGCCACTCGCTATTCATGTCGATGCCAGCGAGAAAAAGTCTAGGTGCCCCCAAAAAAGCGTGTTTTCCTTGAATCGGATATGTTCATGATTTTGGATAGTTCACACATTTTTACTTACAAGTGCGTGCGTGTGTGTGTGTATGAACGTGTGAATGTATGTATGTGTGTATGCATGTGTATGTGTGCGTTATTTAAGAAACTGAGTGGAGCATCTCGTATACATTTTTTTGTGCTGTGTTGAAGATAGATTTAAAAATTGAAATATTACAAATAATAACAGTCGACACAATTCATACGCCGAGAAAAACTCAATAAAACAAGAAAAACATTAAAATATTTTCACCGCAAGTTATACTATGGCTGTGTGAGAATTAAAAGAGCTCACTGGGCACTCTGCATATAAATTTAGCGGTGCAGATCGGTCTTTATTGAGCCACGAGCCCGCGTTGAGCATAGAGGCTTGCGTTTGAACGTCGCGCTTGTGTGCACAGGCGACTGCGTTTGCTAAGGGCGGATTGGCCCGATACAGATCTCGATTAAGCGTCGAGCTCAGTCTGTTGGTGTATTCGCGTGCATGTCGCGACCGGAGGACACACCTAGATGCCCGAGTTCGATTTCCAACGTTGCAAATTTAAACTTACGGGGTCCATCTTACGAAACAATGCAACAAGTGCTATCATGGACGTTAAATGTTGGCTGCCCTAGAAATATTTGAATTTTATATATAATCAGCCATAGAAACATTTAGATCTCGATTAAGCAGTCAAAGATCGTGATGGCAGTAATGATGCCAAAAATTATGAAGTTACAATGTAGAGTCGTGACTGTATGGGAGACCGACATGTCACATAAGCACGCCTAAAGATGCTAATTTCGGTAACATGATGATAATCCACGTATGCCTACTTGCATAGTTTGATGTAGAAGGAAAAACGCTGCAGTGAATCGTCGCATTATAATTGGTCAGTCGGTATAATTTTTTTATAAAAATGCGCTGGCCTTTTGAGACAAAAAGTAGACTTTCTTTTTTGTAGACAAAGCACAGTTAGCCTCCCTAAGTTGCAGGTCGATGTTCGAATGTACATTGGAAAGTTGTCGTTATGCAAAAACACAATTTACAAAGGCACAGTGTCTAAACAGTGGTGCAAGGATGTAAATGTCTATTCTGGATCACATTTTTCAAACAAATCTATGACCGCTAAACGTATTGTGCGTGAGCGAAAATGGTATCTTAGTTTTTGCGACAATTAGCTTCGCATTATCCTGGTTGACTTTCTAATGTGTTTCTACCAAATGTTAAATTGTGGTTATTTCCACAGTGAAACTCAATTGCCATGCCCAATTTTCCCAGAAATTCAGTCCGTATGATTTCCGCACCAAGGGGCCTGGGTTGTTTTATTATATGGAAACCAATAGAGGCGTTTTGAAATTTTGCCATATTTGAAAACAATTGGACAAGTTTATCACGCTAATGGGTATTTAAACCATTAGGGTGTTTAAACAAGTATTTAAAACCTCAAAAGCTTATAAACTTTTTGCCGTAACCAATACATGAACCGCCAAAGTCGCCCATGCGACTCCCATCGACCGTTTGCTGTTGTTCTCTGATCATCGCGAGATACTGGCATTTCATTTTCATCATGTTATTTTACATAAATTTTTTTTTGAAGTTTTTGTTTTCTTCTTAGATGAGACGATAAGAAGATCGATAGCTGATTTCACTGTTTCAAAGCGAATTGCTTTACCTAGATGTTTCGACTCTGACGTTCTGGGTTGATTCAGCTGACACGTCTTTTGCACAATCTGAGATGCTAAGAGAAACGTTCGCGGATTTCAGGTGGTATTCTTCTATCTACTGCGATGGTGGCGTCTCATACCGATGGCCTGCGTTGCAATTGCATTTCTATTCCTTGTTGCTAAGGTATTGCATTGCCGCTTTTGTAGTGCATGTAGCGTTATAAGCTAAAAATGCAATAGGTTAGCATGGAAATGTTAGAGGCAAAAGAAAACTATAAAAAAATAAATCGTTTTTTAACAGTTTTCTGACGTATGCAACATGTGACTGACCTAATACTGTTTTTTTTAAATCCATCTAATCTAAATAGACCTCTTTTTACAATGAGTACTTTTTATTAAAACACCAAAGCTCTCTGTGAATGAATGTATCCGTATATATGCTACCTTTCACACTTTTGGCGCCCTTTCTTCAGAGTCTGCCATATTTTCAGACCATATACGGCATTGCCCTACGTTACAGCAGGTAAAAAACACTAGAACATGAATTTGCCTATAATATAATTACTGTTCTCCAGAATCACTATGCGTTATTTTCAAGATAACATTTTAGACTGGCACACGTACTGAAGACTCGGTTCAGCCAGGCTAATCGTCATAAATTAACCCACTGGCTCCCTTCAAACACAGCTGTGCCCTACTACTTCATTAATTGTGTTCAGATAAATTTGATTCCAAAGGCTGAATTTGTCCGCCATGGAGTGGGAGCGCACAGCCGTGTCGAATCGCTTTACCCCCGTTAATTAACGCGTTTGCAACCCTCGCTAGAATTGCCCACATAAAGCACGAAAATAGAATTTTTAGAAAATAGAATCGTCTTAACGTGTTCACGTATGTCAGGCAGGTGATGGCCCGATCTGGCAGGAGTTTATTGGCAAAGAGCTTCAGAAGTGTCGTGACCATTGGTGGCTGTTGATGCTCAACTTTCAAAATGTCCTCCACCACGACGAACTCGTAAGTTTAGACTAAACGTCATTCCTACCGCAATTCAGGACGAATTCAGCGAATACGAATTCTGTTATTATTATCTCTTATATTAGAGCTACTTGGCGGAACAACGGTTTTCGCTCAGGATAATACTCACACGATGTGTTCGTAAATACAAGTTTTTACCATTTATTTGAGTATATTGCCATTTAGGGCCGTCTGCTAGTTTTTTCTCCAATAGAGTCGTAGGTGCTCGCACAACAGCAAAGTTCCGAGTAAAGTTGGTTATCTATCGTTTATCTACCGAGAAGCCAAAAAAACCTTTATTTATATGGATCCTATGGGCATTGTGTCCATTTTACGGAGAAGCTAGTAATATTATCATCTACGATCGATACGTTTTCAGTGCATGGTTCCATTCTGGTACATCTCGGTTGATACGCAATTATACTTGATCTTCGTGGGACTCGTGATCTACACATTCAAGTCGGAACGGTACGTTTCATAGCATCCGTTGAAAAAATTCAGTAAGTCACACATTTTCTGACCGCCGACAATTCTCCAGGTGTAAGGCAACGCGGTTTCACTGCGGCCACATCCGCAGCCACAGAGCTGACAACCATGCCTAACAACAGGACACGCTACAGGAACAACATTTTTTTATTTACTGCGGTTGCTCAAAAATGTGATCGGGCAAATTGCTCCTTGCTGAGGAAGCAGCACAGACAGACGATTGCTAACATTAGCGTATAATGAGTTGTTAGCTATTGAAAAAGTAACTCCTGTGGCAAAATGAGCAGCTCTTCTAGACCTTAAGAGACCAGCCTTCTGTGGCTTCTCAAGGATCGTTTATTGATCCGCTGCTTTGCTGCGTATTGGCCGAAACTATGGCTGCCCGGAAACGTCATTCGAAAGGTGCGTCGACAAGTTGAAGCTACACGGCCTTGCTGACCATGTGGACTGTTATAGATTACAAATGTAAATCTTCGTGGTGTGGGGGAGTGATATGCTCATTTCTGTCCGCAAATATGTAGTTCGGCTTCTGGGCTTACTCAGCAAGCACACAGGCTCTACGGTGATGTGATTCCGTTTGTTGCGTTGCTTTCGACCTCTAACTTTCATATCGAGTAAGTAGTTAAATCGAAAACGAATACAGCTTAAAATACTATTCCCCGCTGTGTTATCGTAGCGTCGCTCAATCTGTATTTAAAATTATTAAAGTTTTTTGTATTGCTCAAGCTACTCTATAGTTCCGTGGTATAAATTTCATACATCGAGAAATACACCGAGGCCATCTAACTTGTGCGATCCAAGTTTGTACGAAGAACGTGCTATAGGCGTAAATCAACATTGCCTAATGGCGACGTAACCTTGCGAGAGATCGACACTTCACATGATGCTTTTGAGGTCTGCATCTGCGTGAAAATATTTTGTTGTACTTTGCCTCTATTTTTACTCGCCGAGTCCTACACAGAGAGGCATCAAAATCGTTTTTGTCTGTCTTAATCTAACCTTTTCCATAATTCTCTATTAATAGAACTACGCTCCGGGGTTTTATGTTGATGACAGCCCTGTCCGTAATCGGCATTGTAATACTGGCCATTCAGAACTTCGTCAACGAGTACCACCCGACGGCACTCTACGTCGCCGGAGACCTAACGTAAGTTTCACCCGTGCATGCTTAGCCTCCGTATTCCTGTGGTTAATCTACAATTAAGAAAATCATGAATGAATTGTAATGCACACGGCAAGTATTTGAAGCACCTACTGCGTGCAACTCATACAACTAACTCAAGCATTTTTATTTATGAGTTGTGAATCATCGCGCACATAACTTACTGATTTACCTCTCGGCAGCACCTCCGACAATTGCGAGGCTATCAACGTATAAACCCCACACCGCTTGTCGTCATCGAATTGTGCACACGTTACTGAAGGTGCACCCTATTGTTGAACAAAAATCTTTTAATATGGCTGTCGTTTTGACAGAAATACAATGTTTTACCTTATTGTGCATAAGCATTCTGGCAGTTGGACTTAGCCACATTTTCCTAAAGGAGTAAAAATCTAAGTCTATCGCATAATTACTTTCATGATATCAGGTGGCTTTGTGGTAGTCAAAAGTATAAGAAATTTCGGCAGGCTTACAAAAGAGTACATTTACATTTTTCGCCTTAACGATCTGTCAATTCCACAGACAATTGGCTGTTCTTGGCTTGTTCTAAATGTAATATCTATTTAACGCATATGTTCAGACAATCTAGCAACCGACAATGCGTGACAAGGCTGAATTTTCAGCGCGAGACGAGATTTACATCGTTTTATGACGTTGGATCGCCTTGCCGATTAAATAAAAAGACTTATTTTACTCAGCTGTCTTGCACAATAAGGCCAAGTATTCTACGAAATCTTGTAAAATGCTGTTGCTCCAGGTGTTGTTTCAGTGTGAGGAATTCATTTTAAGTGTTTCAATATAATGTTTACGCGGAAAGGTAATATATACGTATGTCGTGCAAAATGACACTAACCCACAACTCAACCAGTTAGCCTAGTATAATTTCCTCTCACACATTATTTATAATCGGCATAGCTAAGAGTAGAGATGTAGGACAGCCTTAGCATTACCTAATATCATATTTAAATATTCAATATTCAGATAGCCTATACTAGGTAGAATGATTGGTTGTATTATTTCAATTTGATATGAAACTCTATATATTGGGGTCAACGATACTCACTGAAATCCAGTGGCGTTATACGGAGTAGTATCTAACTAAAAGGGGTACAAGTAGCATATTCGATATTCTGGCAGTCCATCAGACACCGATATGCGCACTTTATATGCACTGTGGCTTTTTTGTACAGAGCGATGTACGGTACAGCCGACTAATTAGTCTAACCACCTGTAAAAAAATTAATAAAATCATTGTAGACGAGGAAAATTGACATTTAACATTTCTTAAATAGTGAAAGCGATCAATTTTTTGCACAATACAATATTTGTCCGTTCCTTTTATTCTGGTTCACATCATCTTAGTTTTTTTTTATCTACATCGGCTTTTCTTTTTCAAGAAAAGTTAACTTTATTGAACGATTAGAATTGCCATGCTCGGACCTAATCTTGATGCTTCTGGCTGTTTTTGGCTATTTCTAGATGTTTGTATGTTTTTGATTCTCTTTAACTTTTTTTAAAGAAAGTTAATTTGTAAAGCTTAACATAATAACAGATTATAGCTTATTAGTTTAAATAAGTGTTTTTCCCTGTTCTGACCATACATTAACACCTATGTTCGAAAAATTTGCCGAAAATGTACTTTTTGGAAAAGAGCTAAACCTTGAACCAAACAATCAGTTTGGCACATTAGAATTATGCGTTCGACGCTATCGAATTATGATGCATAGATATGGATAGGAAAGAATGTGTAAGACGAAGGGTTAATTAACGGTGTCGCCAACGAGAGCACTTGGCGTTGTTACATTCGTCAACGTAGATCCTACCTAATGTTCAGTCGGAACGGAAAAACTGGTAGAAGTCTAGTACTCCCGGTATTTCAGGCTATTAGGTTTATTGAGGAATCAATCTGTATCAGTCTATCTCTATCTCTATCTATAATCTATATCAGAGTTGGCGATAGATGGATATTGCATACACTCACTCTAGAGGAGGTGACACTGAAATTTCTAGTTCGACAAAACAATCCTGTAGTGTCCACGTCTTTACTTCACAGTAATAGCTTATCAAAGCGAAGTATGTGCATGATATGCATGAAGCTCTCGAGAAAAGCAAAATATAAAAGCACAGTAGTAGAGGAGCGATTGTATCATTATAGTTGTAAGTGTATTTATGTGTAAGTGAAACGTCATTAAGCTACTTATATTAAAAAAAAGTAAATGCACATGCCTCTCTACGTGTCATGTACAAAAAATAAAGTCACTTCTAACTGCACTGATTCACAAAATTGGTGTTATTTGTAGTTTAAGCCTGGTTTTGGAAGCCTGACTTTTGATGCACTGTGTCAACCATAAATCTAACTTTTATTATTGTTATTTTTGTCTATCTTCCCCTTAGTTTCACAACGTCAATGCTTACAATGACGTATCTTCAGCCTTGGGCACATTTCGGCCCATTTACCATCGGTGTTTTCTCATGTTGGCTATATCTTAAGCATCGGGACATTGTAATCACCAAGGTAAGCATGCCCAGGAAATAATGTGTCGAAACACGTTGCACATCTCTTTTATCTAGATATTGGTGTAGATGCCCAATCCAAATGTATACATCATTGCGTTGAGGTCCTTGCTCTAAGAATAAATCCATGGCCACACCTGGTGGCTTCAGCGTGGCCGTAAAAAGCCCCTGGATTAAAAAAAGTTCTTCTTAAAGATTTTTTCCTCTGCCACCGTTGCGGCCAACCAGTCAACACCAACCAGAGCACACAATTATTTTAGTTAGAGCAATATTAGGTGTATTTTATCACTGTACTCTAACTAAATACGAACGCATATATTGGTTTAGGCGAAAGTGTTGTTTAGATTTAATCAGGAACCCTCAATCTTTTGTATGGCTTGCAAAATGCAGTCGTACGAATTCTGTGCATACCTTGCGCCTGTAACAAGGTACGAAGTGCGAGCCCACATTTTCGAATGGTTTCTTATAATAGCTATGTTCACTTATATATTCGTATAGTATATAGAGGTACTGGGATGGAGTGTCGCAGCTTTTTCGATGCTTGGAGTTCTGTTCGTGACGAAAAACTGGGGTGCGGGCGAACTACCGCCTCAGTGGATCTCGGCTCTCTACTCCTCGACGCACCGCTCACTCTGGGCTGGGGGTGTCGCCTGGATTGTCTTCGCATGCACGACTGGACGAGGCGGTACGTGCTAGCTCAATATATATATATATATATATATA
>MNPL01004793.1:7706-18211 GCA_002081605.1 Tropilaelaps mercedesae
TCATGTAAAAGGCAAAGTCGGAGCAAAACTAGAATGAAAAAAAAAAATAACCATGGTTCCCAAAAACGTTTTCCCGATCGCCCTGAAGCTCTAAAAAGCTAGCACCTACCCACCACGGTCGTACTCACCATGAGAATCTGTAGATACTTGTGAAAACCGCGCATAGCCAGATAAAATTACCAGAAATTGCGATCACTTATCGGAGTTTAGCGGAAAGATAAATTAGTATCTTAAGTGAAAACATTAGTGAAACAAAAAATATTACCGCAAATTTTACTACGAGATACGCAACAAAAGAATAATTAGATCATAATTTGTCCGTTAAAGTTTAAGCAAGGCAAACTTTTTTAGAGCTAACCATCAGCATTCGACGTCTACAGTACCACTTTTCGCATTACTTTAAGACGACAAATATAAGCGTTCAAGAGCGGGGATTGAACACGTGCACCAACGTGTCTCCTTCAATCGCAAGGTTCGCGCTACTGTACCAGGTCACCGAGGTCGAACGAACAAAACATAATGTCATCCGTAGTCTTTTAGCAAGTCTTACGGGTGACTTCTTCAGGTGACACCCCTTGACAGTTAAACATCTGACTTGAACGTGGCAGACTCTGAAACCAAAATGGTTTGCCTTAAATAAAGGCCTTTACCAACCAAACGTTGTATTATTTCCAGCGACCTGACACATCTGTTGATAACAAGCAAACGCCACTACAATTAGCTGCATTCTTGTTGGAAGCTGGAAGTTCTTGATAAACTCATCTCTATCTATGGCAGCATTGATATTCTTACTGGCCTGCTCTGCCGGTGGCCTCATTAGGATTATGTGCTGTTCATAGGAAGGCTCTAACAGACAATCAGGCAACGACACCTCGTGACATTGACCTCCTCCGCACGCGGCTTCAATCACATTGACAGGCCATATGAGCTCTTTTCAATACAGGCAAAACTGAACCCAAAGAGAATCATCGGACTTGATGTCTTATAAATATATGTATGATATTTGTTAATCTTTAAATACACTGGTCTTTTCTTTACAACTAACAATTCCCTGAGTGCATGATTGCCATGGTACTATCGTGTGAACTTCAAGCTCTCACTAGATGGTCCAGCCGAAACCTTTAGCAATACAGCAATGACTAGCAACAAGGTTTGCGTGTGCAACCTAATTAGTATGTGATGGGAATGCTTGGTGAACGCCTCTCACTCACAGACTAAATATAACAGACCACTTCGATTTGAAGACGGATGATGGACAAAAAATGAGATGATTGTTCAGAAAAGATGGACTCTTAAGATATTACAACATGTACTGATTATACTTCTGCGATATTCAAATCCTAGATATTCAGTTTAGTGCCCATCTCGTTATTCACCTTTAACCCAAGATGCAGCCACAGGATGGCAGATGCGCCAACTGTGACACGTACTAATAACCTCTGTGAATTTTTACAGCTTTCAACGTTACGGCGTATCTACGTGAAACAAATTGTGGATTTTCACTTGCGAGGTAATGGTGCAGTTTCGTTGGCATTGTCAGCGCATGCGTTACGCCATTCATTCAATTTTTTCATATTTGTGACATCAGCCTAACGTGTCACACTGACAATGTTGATTTCATTCCATGGTAATCTATACAATTTCGTTGGATATGCTGAGGGGCAGGTCATATCATACCCACAAGAAAAAACTCTTGCGTAACAAAATTCTTTGAATGGCTGCATTAAAGTGTGAAGCTATATCTCGCAGGGTCTATTGTGTTAAAGACGATAATGCACTGAACAGTCGAAACACCAAATAAAAGCTTCTTTATCAATCGAGTCGCGCGTCGTGAGACTGTTAAGAATAATAATGCGTTGTTTAGCGCTTTGTTCATATCGAAGTTATTGATCTCATCTGCTGCGTGATTTAAACCTTTACAGAAATCGCGATTAAAGAATATGTTAGTATAAGACGTTATCTATAATACTGCATGATAACATAGACGTGACTTCGGAAAATGTATCAACTAACATGTACGCCGTGACTGGACATCAAACTAAATAATTGACATATTACTCTCTGATAGTCTCTGCACATGGCTTTACTTACACAACTATAATTAAACTTACATGAGGGAAAATAAAATTCTTTGTAATTAAAATTGTGCAGACGAAGCGCTCATTCAGCAATTGTAACGAATGCCGAAATAACTTGTGTCGTAATGACGGATCTAAACGTACAGTGATCAGGTATAGAACAATAAGGCATTCACAACAACAATAACGACAACAATAGCGATAATAACGTCCCAGATCACACGAACCCTATGATTGAAGACAGATAACCCTCCTGACAATCGCGGAAGTGGTTGAGCGGACTGATGCTTTATAAATTGGACGATTGCGACACATACATTTTGTTTATTTATTTGCATATTTAGAGAGCTCGATATAGTTTGAAATCCGTTTCGAGCTGAAAACTTACAGAGCCCCAAAATCTTAACGCTCATAACACTGAGTTAATATATTATTTTCGCTTCAGATAACACAGTTGTGTAATAGACGTGCAGGTCGATATATTCGATGTTTCACTAACACTCATCGATAGATCTGAAAATCTATCATGCTACATAGATTTAATGCCGGCAACAGCATAAAAACTGCAGCAATAGTCGGGGCATATCAAAATGTTAATGCCTCTTTCTCGCTCGCCTTCAACCTTGCTCAACACAACGATTGAATGGTTAGGTGCAGGCGTGACCAGGGATAAACAAGCGTGTTGCGCTCCAAGTAGTATGAAGCTATCAGCTAAAAAAATACCCAGGTAAAAAGAAAACAATATAGTTGCTAATGGTCAGTCAATAATACGAAACAATCATACAACACTCAAAGGCGGGCGGACGTCTAATCCCCAATATCAAGAAAGGTTTCTTTCGTATAAGTCCGTGAGTATATATAAATCTATAGACGATCGAATGGTCTAGTCAAAATCAAGTCAAAGTCTAGGGGCGGGCGCCCCTAAAAATAACACGCGTCTGCTTATCTATCGGTCTGTAGCTCACAACAGACAGCCAACTAAACTTTTAAATCCACGTAAAATTGACATTGTTACAATTTTTATATGCGGATCATTTTTTAACACTTTATAACTTCTCTATCCTTGGTTCATTTTTTAACGAGCAGTCCACTGTGTATTTGCACCAACAAAATTACAGCAAATCCTGCATTCTACTATGAATTAAATTCACACAACTGCATAACATGTGATAGACATGGTAATCCAACGAGTCAGCAATACGTTCGATTAGCGTGAACGCATAGCGGTACACGAGCAGTTCAATAAACTGTATGCGTGCATACACTGGTTACATGATTGACGAGCCTGTGCCGGTTTTTGTGCTCCAAGTGCTGATGACTATCGAAGAATGGTAACAGCAGCCAACGATGTGTAGTAATGCCATTTTTCACTCGCCCAAATTGTGTCCTAACAAAGAGAAAACTATTGAAAAAGCGCCTGAGAGCTGTATATTTTTTAACCTTGAATGTTTTGAAATATGCCTAAGCTGTATTTATAAACACAAGCAAGTCAAGTATACATTTTGTTGCTATGACGAATATTATCATTGGAGCATTAACGCAAAATATGTAGTCATCTGTGTAGTTCTCTGGTACAATCTTAACTTCAATGCTACTTATGCTACGGGCTACCCCTTAAATGTTTTGGCCTGTACGAGTGCGTTGTTGATAAGTCCTTCAGTGATATAAGGACATTAAAATAATTGGTCAAAAAGACATTTTTTTGCACGACCTGGCGGTCCGCACAAGAACCGAAAATTAAAAATTAGAAAAGAAAATAAGAAAGGAAAACGCTTACAAGTTTTGAAGAACTATACAACCCCTGTAGCGGCCTCCAGTTAGAACCGTACTAAATACTACATTAGGAAACCCACTATAATATTCCAATGACATATGTGACAAGCCATGAACTTCTGATATCTCTTCTAAGGATAGGACGATGATCTGTTTTTATTATACAGGAAAAAAGGTATTATTTGTAGATGTATTTCAACTAAAGGTAAAATGCAAGGATAAAATTTAACATCTAACATTTAAAGAGTTATGAACTGTGCTCGGCAATACCAGGCACACCAACTTCAGAAAAACATTTGATACTGAATTATGGTTACTGAGGGAACTGTATCAGTTGTGAATGATTGCTTTTATGAGAGAAGAGTGATATTGACAGTGTATAATTAATGTAGAAAAAGGAGGCACAAATTTGGATGAAACTATGTGTCTCCTCCGATCGCAAAGCCCACGCGAATGCATCAAGCCACCCAACACGATTCATGCAATCTAAAAATATTTTTTAGAGCTGACCATAAGCGAACATTCAACGTTCACGGTAGCGCCTTTTGCATTACTTGCCTTACTACTTGCATTACGTGCCTTCAGCTACGTCGATCGCAAAACGCATTCGGGTGCACTAAGCTACCGAGCCTGACGTATGGACTGAGCTAACAACAAATTTTGTAGCGTTCAAGTCCGCTTCATATCTTATGATTTGAAATGATATTTAATTTGAAGCAATGTTTTCATTTTACCCAGTGAAAGTAGAAAGCCAGCTCCTTAGAAGCACATTATAGAGCAATGTGCAACGCCGTCACTACCATCGAGCATGGATTTCTATAGCAACGAATGGACGCAAGTCTTACGAGGTTTACTGAAGAGTAGTTTGGAGCATCCATCTAACATTTATAGCAGATCTAAGTATAACTATTTCTTAGTTAAAACGCCTCACTTTCATTATTTAACTATTTGACAGCGTGGTCGATACACAGGCCATAGAATTAAGCCAAAATTAAGTCAAGCTCGGTGGCTTGGTGCATTCGTATGCGCCTTGCGACTGGAGGAGACACATAGGTGCACGGGTTCGATCCCCGCCGGTGCACATTTACATTTATATGGGGTCCGTCTTACGAAGTAGACTGGAGGAGACACGTAGATGCACGGGTTCGATCCCCGCCGGTGCACATTTACATTTATATGGGGTCCGTCTTACGAAGTAATGCGACTGCTACCGTGGACGTTAAATGCTGGCTGACGGTCAGCTTTAAAAAAAATAGAATTAAGCCAAAAGGTCAAAGGGGACGGACCGACTAATGTGAATGTGCAACGATGGGTATCGAACCCGTGCACCTACGTGTCTCCTCCGGTCGCAAGGCGAATGCGAATACTCTAAGCCACATGAGTTCAACATTTTAATGCCAA
Organism: Tropilaelaps mercedesae; assembly: GCA_002081605.1. Taxonomy (NCBI): domain Eukaryota; kingdom Metazoa; phylum Arthropoda; class Arachnida; order Mesostigmata; family Laelapidae; genus Tropilaelaps; species Tropilaelaps mercedesae. The sequence goes on from MNPL01004793.1 coordinate 12,959, forward strand.
TGTCAAACAGCCAAAACTACATTACGCTCTCTAGACAGTAAAGGTCAATGAGGCTAATTAATGATGTGGCTGTAACCAGCATTGGCAGAATGAATCATATTGCATGCGTATACCAACACAGTGACAATGCTTTTCAGTTTGAGGTAAAATAGGCAATAGGTAAAATTCTATTCGTGCTATACGCATTTGCCGTAACGGCAGTCTTTGGTAAGTGCCTTTGGTTTTAAACTGAAGATAAGCCGGATAGCAAATGCATGATTTCTTTGTTTTGATTGATTCCATAGCGATTTCGAAGTTAAAAGTGGCTTCAAAAATTGTAATACGTTTTCAAAAATTTGCATATCGCGTATAATTAAATTTTTTCAACTATTTTTTGTTCGAAGGCTAACGCAATTGAATTTTTTTGCCATATAATTGGTGTTGATTTCAGCTATTTTTAATACTGGTATTTTCAATTTAGATTTAAAATAACATAAAAACAAGTGATGTGAGATATTTTATTCGAAAATGTTTCAATATAGTATCCACGCAGGTATAAATTGTTTTATGCGAATTAGGGCTGGTTTGAAATATTTCTTCCAAGGTCCACTTGAACTATAGCGAATGCATAAGTAAAACATTATCGCTAAGGAAATTCTCACGTGGCTATTGAATAATCGACAATCTACAATAAGACGAGGCCGGTTAACGACGTGAGATAGTAAGTGCACTGGTTTTGTTTATTTACCTCTCCTGCGAGGTTAAAGAGAATCTCCCAAGGATAAGGGTCATACATAATAATGTGTCCTTATTTTCAGCATAAATGTCCAACGAGTGCATTATTTTTAATTAAATCACCCACACACATTCTCGCTTATGAATGTTATTTGTAAACAAACACGCTTCTATATTATTTTGAAAATTGACTTGAACTATGAACATTAAAGATATTTATAGACGGTAATGATGATATGCAATTATGCTAGCTTTCCAACAAATAAATAAAGATAAAAATATTTCAACTACACGTAATACTATGGGGTTATTAAATAGACTTACTAAAAATATACTACGACTTTCGAAACATCCTACATTTATATTGCTCACAAAACATAAGAGCATTACATTGCCGCATAATGAATAGCTATTTTTAATATACAAAGTAAATTTTTGCCTCCTGTCTGTATAAAAATGATTTTCTTGAGTGAAGTCAAAATTGTAAAAAGAAACTGACCATTATTAGAAGCAGATAGTAGAGGTATAACTAAAAACATCAGTTTCTCGAGCAGGTAAACAATCAATACTTCGTACTAAAAAATCTTCTTATCATTTAACAATAAAATGAGATAATCGGAAAAAGAATGCATAGAACGACAAAATTTGAATGACAATATAATTTAAACCATATAAAAAACACTTCATCGTTGTTTATAAGAAGATCAAAGGGTTTCAAATTTATGCTCTCTACATTTTCTACGCCCTCTACTTGTAGAGTCATGTAGAGTCAATGTAGAGTCACTTCACTAAAATCTGAAGTTGTCCAAAATCTGTTTCAGCCTTAATTATCCAGATAAAGTTGGCCGGTTTCATCGAATAAATAAAACAGTTTTTAACTCAGATCGTCAAACTGTCAAATTTAATGACAGTCCAACTATAGTCCCGTCATATATAAACATAAATTGAGTTTTAGCAACATTTAAATGTCGTAGAGTTGAATCTAAAATTTTAGTATGCAATGTACGTGAATAGGCGCCAACTAACAGTATACAAAAAGTAATTTCTTGACATGCTTTTAATAATGTTGCTCGGCAATGATGCTTAAGAGACCTTCGACAGCATTAAGCGCAAAGTATGCTGGACTCAACTTGATATCGGATATCAGTCGAGCTCGGTGGCTTGGTGCATTCGTATGCGCCTTGCGACCGGAACAGACACGTAGGTGCATAAGTTCTATCCCCGCCGTTGCATATTTATATTTACAAGATTCGTCTTACGAAGTAACGCAAAAAGCAGTACCGTGGACGTTAAATATTAGCTAATGATCAGCCCTAAAATATCTAAGTTATATGGGCGTTTCGTTGACTTATATAATTATAGTTTTCGTTTGAACTTAGAACATAATATGACTTCATACTTGTCATCTAATTGTTTACTGTTTGTGCGTGGCTCAAAAATCTCTTTTCCAAAGATGAAACCTTTGTTGCCTTTTTAAAGGTAAAACCATGCGCAATGGAATGCAATAAAATAAATGTATGTATTCACCTCTTATTAGTGTTCATTGCATCTAAGTGATTTTAGCGCCATACGTGTGACCTTGTTGTAACTAGAAGTAGTCAAGATTCTTACTGCTAGTCATGCAAGTTTCTTTTCTTAACGAGAACTAATTAAAGTTTACTGAAGTATTTACAGTCGGCTTACTGTTTATTTTTGCTTGAATGAAAGCTTTTGTCTCGTTATAGTCTAATTTGTATTTTTTTATAGGCCCTGATAGCGCCTTTATTCCCTAAATAAATCGAATTAAACTAAACTAAATTGAAGTCCTTGCATTGAATATTGAGTTTCCTCGGACTACCGACACTAAGAGAGGTTTTCGCGCAACGCAGGAACAGCTTCGGTCCAATGTCGGGCTTGACACAACGATGATCCAGGCGACTAAATGGCTGACTGTATAGGCAGCACTTGTCAAGTTTGTTCTGCCAATGACGGTGCTTTTTGGTGTTCAAGATATTCGTTTAGAATACCAAAGTAGTTTAAAGCATAAAGTGCGGGAGGGTCGTAGCAAACTTCTTTATGATTGCCCTCCGAGAAAGCTATGAAGGAAGGAAGAGGTCATTATTCATTTTTTATTTTTCAAAGACCGCACTAGTCTCATCGAAAACAGCAATGTAAATATTAATGTTAGACATAACTTTTTAGCCACGTGTATGTCCTGTATTCTTGGCAAAGGCCGTCTGTCAGCAATTAGTTCAACTAGCACCTGGCTGAATTGTATAATATTCCGTTGGAGCACTCTATTATTAAAATTATTATTGCCGTAATCCACAATCACACGTTTAGCAAAAATGACCCTATTTTTGTTTCTCTCTGTGCCTTTGACGGGAACCTACATCATATCACCGAGAAATCCCCTCAAGCTAACTAACTTGGACTTTGTCAATGGTGATTGCACCTTATCCTGTTTTTATAAAGTTTTTACGGACATCTATAATTGTGCATCCATGGGAAGACGCCCCCTATCCTAAACTGCACTCCTCTGTTGCCCTTCCTGCTGTCTCGAGGTAGGATCACCGACGCCTCGTTAGACATACCAAAAATAAACCATATCTTATAGTAAAGAGCATGTAATATCGGGTCAGTAATGTTTAGTCCTTTTAAATTAGGCTATAGGGTAAAAAAATTTCAAAATAATCCCCCATTAGGATCTCTCTAGGTTCAAATCATTTTAAGCGGCGTGGATTGGGCCCGTGGGTGCTTCCAATCATATAACTATTCATAAGCTTCAATCTTCGACGATTAGTACCTGGCCACCCAGCAATGACTGAGACGTTTACTTTCTTTTCTCTATCGTACCATTCATTATTGTCTCTGTGGGCAGCCATCCTTTCGGACGCATCCTTATTTCTTTCGAGCATAACTTTTTACCTTTTTTTTGAGTTTCACAGTTATTCAGCCACTGTTCTCGTCGCGGCTTACAAAATTAAAACGGATTCTGGCTCAAAATATCTAGTTCCCACAATGAGGTTTCCTCAACGCTCCTAGAACTATAATTTCTTGTTCTTTTGCATAATTTCTGCCATATTTTCGGCCATGATTTTTCCCTTGGCGAATATCCAAAACTATTTACCTGGCTTTTACCATCGTATGCAAGAAAAGGTTCGAGGCAGAGTCTAATGAATTACCGTTCTATTAATATAAGATGTTTTTCTTGCAAAAGACTTTAGAAATTGTTTTTACCTAAAGTGAAAAATTTGTATGCCTGAGAGGCCACTCTTGTGTACTGACATTATGCTATAACATTGACCTTATCACTCTCTCCTAAAGTGGCGGTCATGCAACACTGGCAGTTTTTTTAATTGCAGCAAAAGCCTTCGATATTACCGTTCACGATATTGTGGCTAAATTACATATCTATAATGACCTATTTCTAACAGTATGTCATTGGCTCATATCACTGTGTAGTTATAAACCGATTTGTGGAGAGGATAACGCCTTTCTATTCTTTCAGATACCTGAGAGTTATTATGTTAATTCTAGTGCAGCTTTTTTAGATTCACAATTAAGCATTTGGCTTTCCTGTGGTACATTTAAACTGACTTAAAACGTTAGCAAAACGGACTTTCAATCTTTCGAATAGTCACACTCCACGGTTTCGGCACCAAAACAGCTATTTCAAAGCTATCCCTTTTTCCTTAGTTCTCAAAAAGAATATCTCGGCGTAACCTGAACGTCTGCATTGGCTATCTCACATCGCTTTTCTTGACTACAAAAACTATACTTGCGTCGTCACACTATCCCGTTTATGCGAAAATGGTTTTTCTTTAATTATACTGACCTATCTATATCACTGCCTCTTAAAGCCACTTTGGCTCATTCTATTATGGTGCGACAATTTAAAACTAACTTAGCTACATTCTAGATGCTTCAACGGAACACTGTTAGATTGATAACTGAAGAACCAAGTCGCTCATTTGTCACGTGCTCGTATGCTGGTTAAAAAATATCTACACTTTGCCAACTTTTACTTATGCCTTTCGTGCTGATTGCATGTTTAAGGAGCTCACATTGCTTTGATGCAATCTTTTTATAAAACTACTTACTTTGGCATATATATATATTCACTCTTATGCTTATTCGAGGTTGGCCCACAGACTTGTTTTCTACTTAATTGTTCCAGCATATTTTGTTAGTATCTATGTAACATCAAATATCCCAATATATTTTTTTTACTATAGTAAATAGTGTAATTAAAACATTGCGGTGTGTAGGTAATTTGGGCATTCTCAGTCATAGATAGCTCTTATAACTAAAGCTGCATGTAACCGTCTTCTAGTTTAACTAAGCCTATTTTGAAAAAAATTTAGGTTGGTCGCAACGCAATAAAATTTGACACCCGTTTCCAACAGAAATTGTAGTGTCAGCTATGGCGAGCTGTGGGGTTGTGAAAAGTTCCATTTCAGTGGTAAACTAGAGTACCGCTCATCATACAAATATGTTTTTACGATAATCTTCGGTTATATATATATATATATATATATACATATATATATATATATA
>MNPL01004794.1:0-10826 GCA_002081605.1 Tropilaelaps mercedesae
ATATATATATATATATATGTACACAAGTACATTGATACACCTGTTCATGTGTTCACTGGGTAGAGAACCGCTTTTTCTGCTATGTCACATCTTGATTTGTGAATTCGATTATAATTATTCATACTTTTGTGGTAATTACTGTGCTGGCGGTATGGCCGACCGTTCTTGTCTTGTCGATGTGTCGTAACAAGCGCGCGAAAGTTGTTGTTGACCTATTTATCTAGGAAATATGTTAAGAAGGAAAAGTTTTTGCTATTTCGCTTGTCACTCACCCCGTCATGGCGAGGGGCAAAGGAAATTCTTAATGATTCGTAAATTACGGCTTAGCACGCCGTATCTGTCGTAGATTTTGAGTTCATAAATAATAACTTCAAATAAATATATTCGGTCTCCTTCCGCCGCCGCCGCCGCCGCCGCCGCCCCTTTTCGAGAAACGCTTTATACCGAACAAAAATGGGATTTTCGAGTATTAAGAATGCGACAAAGGGAATTAACGAAGAAAACGAAGACAAAGTGTACGGCCGCAGTGAAGCTTTGATTTGCCCCAGCCGCCGTGCGACGTTCGTTCCTCCTTTAAAATAACGCGCAGGCGTCCTACGTCGTCGTTCAAACAAGAACGCGACTGGGTCGAGACGTTTAAGGCCCACCACCATTGTCAGGACCTGAACTACGACGCTGCTTTAGCGGCGTTTGCAGCGTCAACGTCGGTCTCTTTCGGTGCTTAGTCTTCACGCGTCTTCTTCTTGTGCCTACCGCCGCCGCCGCCATGCAGGCGTCGTCGGCCAAATCGAATCATCGCCTTGGTGGACTGGCACGAAAAGAACTCCGTTTATTCCTGTCGCCTGCTACCGTCTCAATGTCTGCATACGCGAGTCTGTGTTTGTGTGTGTGTGTGTGTGTGTGTGTGTTTCTTTCTGGTTGATCGTATGAGAGCAGTTGGCGGTTGGCTTGAGCGTGGCGGCAGCAGCCTTTCGTCGTGGCTAATAACGGACGTTTAGCTGACACATTGGAGGGGCGGGCGCTCCTGGGGCCCCAGCAAAATCAGCACCGCCATTTCGGACATCGTCGGTCGCCAGCGTCAGCAGCCTAATAACTGACTGACGGCTAAGGAAGGACAGAGAGAGAGGGACAAAGGCTCATATACACACACACACACACACACACACACACTTACCTTAGACACACACACACACACACACAGACATACACACACACACACACAAAGAACGAGAACGAAACAACGAAACCCGCCCCTGATGGCGGATTCTCTCTCAATGTGCGTGTTTGTGTGTGTGTGTGTGTGTGTGTGTGTCTGCGAGCACATACGAACGAAAAAGAGCAGCCGAAAGGCCAAAGTAGATGCAGAGATAGACGAATAGGCGAAATCAACTAAAAGAGATGCAACAAAACGAGGAGGTGTTTTCGTAGCGGCCAACACAGATGCGCGGCCGATACCCAGCCACGGCTCACTACGCCATTAACGACGAAGCCCCGCAACATTTAAGTGCACAGTGACGATCTCTTCTTCGTCAGCGAAATCTTTCGTCTCGTTCTTCACTCTTCTTCAGTCGGACGGACGTGCAAAGCGACATGTGGACAACCAATAATGACGGACGGACGGACGGACGAACGGGGAGGACCGTGGTCTCCGGCGGTTAGTCGTGGACAGTACAGAACGACAGCGACGATAATCAACGAACGTTAACCGCTGAAGATCGAGAAGAAGAACGGCGACAGAAAGTTGGCGGCCAATGGCGTTTAACGTTGCGCTGCGACAAATCCACTCAGCCCCCCCACTCATTACACGTCGGAACATCGACAGAGCTCAACATGAATGGTAGACCTCGTAGGGAGGTGTCGTCGAGGTAGATACGAAGTCCATGTGGAGCCGAAACCCCATGTAGACGTGGGGGAGACGCTCTTCGGGGGTCAATACGTTTGGGGAAGATGTACACGACGCACATGTGAAGAAGGAGAGCTAGAGTCGAACGAGAATAGGACGGGGGGGCATTTTAAGGCAAACGGCGGCTACAAGAGGGCAATTATTTGTGAGAGGTCCAACAGCAAAGTCAGCGCACGAAAAAAGGGGAAAATGAGAGAACGGTAGAGAAAAGTAGAAAATATGAGCTCGTGCGACGAAGACGCGTCAAGTCGACGTCGACAAAGACGACGGACGCTGGTCCGCGGACGCTGGCCCGCGGACGCTGGCCGGAGCGCATAGCCGAATCTGCTCTGACGCACGTGAGTCCACATGACGACGATCTGGTTGGTCGCGATTTTCGCTGGCGCGCAACAGCCGCCGACGCTGGAAGAAGCCGATTCAGCTGCGCAGAAGAACAGAACAGAACGGAAGGAACTGGCGAACGGTGAGCGAAATCGATCCAACGACAAATCCGACTTTCGTGCACTGCGCATTTGCTCATCGCTGGCGTTACCAGGAGATAATCACAAAAATGGCCGCCCGGGGAGGTAAGCGGGCTTGATTCGATGGCTGCCAATCGCGCAAAGGCCGGGGGGGAATTGTTCACCGAACATTGTCGATATTCATGGAACAACCGAATGGCGAGACGAGAACAGCTAGAACTCGAGAACAGCAGAGGAACGAGGAGATCGTGGTGATGAAAAGCGGTCCACTTAGAAGGGAAGCCATTGAGATCGCCCGGACAGCTGCTGCGCTGACGGCAAAAGGTGACGACGCTTTGACCTCGTCGTTCGATGCATGATTATGATGAATCCTTGAAGAAGAAGCGATGACACAGTCCTACATTGAGGTGTTGTTAATATAGTGCACGGTCGTACGCCACAACATCATCATCTCTCCGTTTTGGACACTACGTAAGACGTCGGTGATCGTTGACCTTGTATGACCTTGTACGCAGACGAAAATCGATACATCGAGTGAACGGTAGCTGTGTAGGATTTGAGTGTAGCGGACTAGCCGCGTTTACGAAGTGCGTGCGTGCGTGCGTGCGTGCTTGCATGCATGTATGTATGTATGTATGTATGTATGTGCACGTGTGTGTATAATAGATAGAGCGGTAACATCAACAGAAGAAGCGGATCCCCCTGATAGACCACCGAAATTGAGATTGAATTGAAACTCCTGTTGAGACAATCGATTCTCAATATCAATAATAATAATAATAATAATTATTATTATTATTATTATTATAGTAATAATTAATAGTAATAATATGATTGCTATTTCACAGTCTATATACAAGAGATTGGTTTCCATTTGTGACCCGTGGGGACGATCTTCGGTTGGTGGGCGTCGCCATTCCGTTGTCGGTTTCGTCGACAGTTTCCACATTTTCCACCTGCTCCGTTTCTCTTTCCTAGTTCATTGCGTTTCTCGCCAACAACAACCACTACAAGCAGTGATACAGATATTCACTGCGTTCGTTCGTGGTCGTTGTCGTGTTGGTGGTACGTCGTCGTGTTGGTGTCGCGTTGCTCGTTCGTGTGGCGGCGACATCCGCCGTTGTTGGGACGTTGTTACCCCCTGCTTCGGATCGAGGACTCCGTCCTTGCGACGGTTGTCTGTGTTGTCGACAAGGGTCGAACGCGTCGCCACGAAGTCTTTATGTAACAGACTGCTGCAAACCGCCTAGGGTCGGGGAGGAGACTGGCTGAGTTCGTGTATCGACGGCGGTGAACTGACGGCTCTCTGCTCTGCTTCTGCAGCTGCTGCGACGGCTGCTGCTGCTGCTGCCGCTGCTGCTGCTTGAGCCGCACGCAATGCTGTGGGCGGCGTGGGGGCTGCGTTGGGCACCGCAAGAAGGGGCCCGCCAGGCCCAACGGCCATCAGGGGCCCGGCCGCCCCCGCTGGGTGCCCGTGCTGCTGCTGCTGCTGTTGCTGTGCAGCTTGGGCTTGCGCTTGTGCCACTGCCGAGGCAACTGCTGCTGCCTGGTGGAGGGCCTCCTTGCTGAAGTTGCAGCCCATTTCCTGAATATTTTCGAGGAGGCTCTTGTGCAGAGAGTGCATCTTCGCCGCGTCCATATCCTTCTTCAGCTCCTCCATGTCCCTCTTCAGCTTGGCGCGTCGGTTCTGGAACCACGTAATCACCTGCGCGTTGGTCAGGCCGAGGGAGAGCGCGATTTCGTCGCGGTCTGCCGGTGACAGATATTTCTGGTAGAGGAATCGCTTTTCCAGCTCGAAGATCTGGTGATTGGTGAATGCCGTCCGAGACTTTCGCTTCTTCTTCGGTTGTGATGAGCGCCCGCCGTACATGCCATTCGGATCCCGAACGCCTTCTGTAAAGCGAAAAAACGCAAACACACAATGTCCACCGTTAGTCTGTTTTGTTGTTCCCGACGACAGGACCATTCTGTGTGTGTGTCATAGCCCGAAATGCGCTACAGAAACCTATCAGAGCCCCGACTACGACAATACACCGGCGGCCACAGACAGACAGAGAGAGGAAATCGCTAGCTATGAACTGTCTCACTTTCACGTTGTCACCGATCGCCATCTCTGATCGAAGGAGTCACTTCATCGGGTGCGGTTACGCTGGTCGCCGCCTTTCGGCACCACAGAGGGTAGATAGATAGGCAGGATGTTCAACAGCAAATCTACGGAGAACGACTACAGACGCGCGATGGAAGCCAGTCGGCGAAAGACACCGAACAGGTCGTCGTCGTCGTCGTGGTCGTCGTCGCTGACGTTGAAGCGAACAGGCGCCAGAACGGGCCTGCGTAACAGCGGCGTTATTTGTCACATTATGGAAAAAAGACGACAGCAACAACGCTGACGACTCGTCACAAAGGTCGGCGCTGGATAGGTAGATGGATGTATGGAAGGCTGTCATGGTGGCTGCAATGAGCCAACAGACGTCCACTCAGTTTGGATAGCCGCCATATCAACCGCCGCCGCCTCCGCCACCGCCGCCGCCTCCGCCACCGCCGCCGCCTCCGCCACCGCCGCCTCCGCCACCGCCGCCTCCGCCGCCGCCGCCTCCGCCAGTAGCTTAAGAGGCGCCTCCACTACACAAGATACTCGTTCGGATATTTAGTCTTCACACGAGACAGTGGATTTGTCGTTCGTCACATCTTCGCTTGACGGTGTGTTAATACAACATTTACACCAACAGCAGCAGCAGCAGCAGCAGCAGCAGCAACAGCAGCGACAGCCGCAGCGACAGTAGCAGCGACAGCACCGACAGCAGCAGCAGCAGCAGCAGCAGCACTAGTTATGCTACAGTAATCGCGCAGAAACGATACGGCCTTTCCACATGTGGTTTGCATTTGTTGATCTCGCTTCAGGCTAGTCATTGGCTGTGTTCCCCTCCGTCTTTTTGCGCTAGATCTCTCTCTCTCTCGCTCTGACTTTCGTTTTGGTGCGCCCGAAACGAATAGAGCAACATCGAGATTTAACAAGAACAAACTAACCCGGCTTACAGTAATCGCCGTAACAGGCGTTCCTTTCTCCTCGTTTCCAGGGTGGTGGGCACAAGCGACTATTCGAAACACGACGAAGGACACATGGAAAAGTTTCCGCGTTTTCGTTTCAGGCCGCCTTGCTAAGGCCACTACTACTTCTTTAAGGCCTTCGACAAGTGTTTGCCAGACTAGTCAAGCACAGACGAAGAAGAAAAACATGCGCCTCGATTCATCAGCACGAAGTTCGTTCCACTCAACGTTGCGCTCCAATAATAACAAGCGCATAGTTATTCTCAATTAATTGTCGAAGTTACCTCCACGTGCGTACGTTGGCACGGCGTCATGACGCGACGTGGAGCTGAGCGCGAGCAGTGAAAAGCGCGGCTGTTTAGGCATTTCGACTGTTCGGTTTCGGACGACTGGACACAATTTTGCGAGTGACGAAGACCATCGCGTTGTTCGCGGTCTTCATTAAAGGACTTCGTCTAGTCGCGAGTGTTTTGTCTCGGAATGGTTTTGTTAGCGACAGTTCGGATCCAGGCTGAGGTCCTGAGCATTTTGTGCTTTTCAGCGACCAACGGCGTCGTTCGTCCAAAAGGGAGGGCCCAGCGTGCTGGCGTCGCCGGCCTGGGAGTCGTCGGGCTGACGCGCGTCAGGGACCGAAGCAGTGAACAATCATCGTGTGAAGACCATGATGACGATGATGACTGGTTGTTGTTGTTGGCTTAAACTCGTCGCGGAGAGAAAAACCGCAGAGATGCGAACGCGCTCTTCCCCCAACGTCATCCAGACGTCGGCTGGGCGGGCGAACCGTCCTAACGATCGTCGCTGGCTGACGCTAACGATAACGTTTATGACGGGCGACTATCGCCATATTTCGTTCATCTGCGCTATCTGTCCCGTTTGTCGAGGGCGGTTGGGGGGGGCCTGTGGGAGTGTTTTGTTGTCCCGACCCTCATTGTCGCGACGATTTAGTCTCGACAACCCTCAACAATCAGCTGACACGTAATAATAACGATAACCATAATAATAGTACGTATCTTTTTCTAGTGCTTCTTTTACGTTTTCGTTCCTTTTTCGGTGACCGCGCGCTCTGCTCCGTGTGGAGCCGCTGAAAACCGGCGAATGTTGGCGAACTTCGGCTGCCACCGAAGCGATGCTGACAAACGCGCAACAACTCGGCGTGTTCAACATCGGCGAAATCATCACCGTTGCCAGCGACGAAAGTCGATAACGAACTAGTTCCGAAATCGTCGACGCCGGGAGTCGTCGCCGAAAACAATTGAGCCGCTTTGCCACTTCTGCATGCGAAACCTATCGGACGCGCGCGAGTGTCACTTCGCAGGACCAGGCCGAAGTCGACAAATGTCCTGCATTGAGCATTGCCTTCGACGCGTCACTGCGCTGAGTAGGCAAAAAGAAGGAACACTGACGAGATTTTGTTATCGACGTCCGCGTACATCGGCGGCTGTTGTAGTTCGTCCAACAACGACCGAAATGTCACCGGTTTGGACACGTCCGAGTCTGAGCAGCCGGACGACCTCGAAATGACCTGACCAGGCTCGTGATTAACGGCGCCGATTAATGAGTTAATTAAAGTCCGTACAAGGAGCGTCCGCCGTAATGTCGCTGGCCCTTTATTAGTTGATTATGACACGCTTCATTATCATTCATAGGATTATGTTGTTCGTGTCACCTTAACCATTCCTTCGGTGATCTACGTGCTCGTGTTGTTATTACCAAGATCAAGAGCGTCTTGCGTAGGCCACGTTTTCCACGTCGGTTCGACGGCGTCATGACGCAGCAACAGCAGCAGCCACACACAACCCAGTGCCCCCTCCCCTTTCTCTGAAAAAACAAAAAAAAAACGCCATGACGCTGTTTCGGTGTAACACGACAGGCGAACGAATTCAGGCTCAGCGTCATCGCTAGAAGCGGCATCTGCAGCGGCCGACGTCTTCATAGTTGGACCAGGCGATATCCAGACGATTCGTGCGATGGCGTCATCGTTGACGTCGGTTTCGGTAAATCCCCTCAAGCGTCGAGTCTGGACCGGACGGACGAGTGACGCGTCGATCTCACAGGTGAACGGGGGAACTCCGTTCAGAGACGACGACGGCGACGTACGAAAGATTTATTGTAACCACGACCAAGTGGGTCCTACTGGGGAGTAGGACTTGTTTCGTCCCGTCCATTATCAACGAGTCCTAACAGAGCAACCTGAAGTCGACCGTTGTTGGTGCATTTACTTATGATAAAATACGTTATGGCCGCATTCTGTTTATCATCGAACGAACAAATAAATCAAGCGACCGCAAGCGTCGTCTCTTCATGCGTTTCTGTGCGTCCTATCGGCGGTGCGGGTCCGTCGTAGGGCCCGCCCCATACGACGATAACGTGACATAAACACACACACACGCACGCACGCACGCACGCACAGACGATGAAGAGTTGAACAGCTCTTCTGCCACAGTGGATGTGGCGACAAATTTGCCATCCGCTACTGTTTTATATGCACATATAGAAAAAAAAGGCAGAGACAATGGCGAGCGTCTCTCGTTATGATATCGAGCAGCCGCCGTGCACAAAGGGGCGAGATGGAGTTATGAGCAATTAATGGCTAGAACAGCGGAATCCCGAACCTAGGACACTCGCGATGGAAATGCGACTCAAGCTCACGTAGTGGTCTAACGTGGTCGAGAGGCGACATATCTCGTTTGTCGACTCTTCAAGCGAACTGGTTTTTCCTCTGAAGATCACGTTCGTGTGAAACGCATTTCAGGAACGTGTAAATGTTCGGTAAGAAAAAAACGACGATGTTGTGTTTGGCCGCTCGTTTGGCGGCTTGGCTGAGTCGTCGTAGAACGCCTTTCGTATGGTTCGCCTGCAGCCGAGTCTGATTCGCGATAATACGTTGGAATAAACGCGCGTCTTCTACGCGCGTCCGTCTCGGGGCTGCGCTTCGACGCCAAGCCATCGGTGGCGGGCGACGAACTTCACGCCTGCCGCCACTACGACTATTACAACTACCACTACACGACTTCTACTACCAGATGATGACTCCATCAGCTCCTTCTCATCCGACTCAGCCCCCTTCGCTTTATTCGTTCTCCCGCGGAGGGGCTACACAGCAGGTACCTCCGCCCTACTGGATGATCGGCATGGCGATACCAAACGCAATCCTCGATCTACGCCACTCTATGGGCATACACACACACATACACACACACACACACATCGACACTAAAGGCCACCTAAAGTAAAACCACCCACGTGATCATTAAACTTCCATTATTTCTGCGACAAGCCCAACCGCTCCGACTTACGAATTGGGCCTTGGCCAATGGAACGTCGACGACGGAGCTCACGCATGAACACACACACACACACACACACACACGGCCGTGTCGCGGTTTAGTCGCCATCGGCGCGGCCGTTGTCAGTTTAAGAAGAGGCTCGGCTGGCCGGCCGCCCGCCCGAGGGCCGCGCGCGCGCATCCACTAACGAAACCCCCACGAAACTGTGACGATATGAGCAGGTTCTAACCTGGCCATGCTTTTTCTCGCGCCTCCCAGCGACACGCAATGAACGACGCGCACCAACAAACACACACACACACACACACACACACAGAGTGAGCGAGATAGAGAGAGAGAGGAAAGTATACGACAGTAGAACGCCTCGTAAAGCTTCGATAGGCTGAGAAATGGTATTGCCACAACTTCTGCTGGCTTCTGAGCGTGTTCGGCAGGCGAATCCTGTGTGACGTCGTGACAAAGCCGAAGAGGCCGATTTCTGCGACTTCGGTGGTCGCTGTCAGCATTTCGCCATTTCGCGTCTGTTATTATTATTATTATTGGCTACAATTGACGCTACTACCAGCGACTTTTCTACGGGTAGCGCTCGTCAGCGGTTAAGATGAAATTATTTTTTTTTTACCTCTTCAGCAGAAGCGGTAGCCGCTGGATGGCCGCCCGACGCTTGATTTCTTCTTTATGTGCCTGCGCATTTGTGTGTGTGTGTGTGTGTGTGTGTGTGGATTCCAAGCGCTCTGAGTTCTTATTGAGTACAAAGTGGAGTGTGTTAAATCGTAAGAGCGATCGAGAGGGGAAAAGACGGAGAAGGGAGGGTGGATGTGGCGGATTGGCTTTTTGTTCGGCTGTTCAATGGCTCATGGCGGACACCTGCGCATACCTCGTCGATTCCGACATGGCCGCTCGCAAAGTCAAGCTTTGTTACGAAACTCCCTCGCCCTGCCGTCTGATGGAACCCCCGTTTCTGAATGATTCGCTGCAAGCACGCATGAACAGGCACTTTGTTTCCGAGCTCGAGCTAGATGACGCTTGTTGCGAGGTCCTTAGGTCCTTCTTGTTCGAGTGTTCTTCGCCGTCGAGTAACGACACACGAACAACTGAGGTCTACCAAACTCTCGAACCTGAGGACCCCCTCATTAGGTAGTTTTCCCGTCAAATGTTACGCTTAGTACGTGGATAGTCTCTTTAGTCATACTCCTCTTCCATTGTGTCGAGCCCCACAACTTCGCACTGTTCAGTTTCCCTGAACTTCGACTCGGTCTCTCTGAGTACACGGACACACAGACTAGGACCCTCACTCGGAAATACCTCAGCCGTACGTCCATAGTCTACACTGCGGCCAGGAGTCAGACGACTCCTGGCAGGAAGCCCTCGGATCGTCAAGCAGCAGCAGCAGAAGCAGAAGTAGCAGCTGAGTTCGAGCGAGAGGCAGAGACGACAGTGGGCGAACAGCATTCCAATGGATGGGGGGGGGGGATGCGTTAAATGTGAGCGGCCGGGCGTAGAAGCAGCGCTCGAGCACCGACGTGGGGTGCGCTGTATTAGTCAACTCATAGCGGCGGAAGGGGGGAGATTTCTGTAGTTCGTAGCTGTCGATGTTCCTCTCTCGTCTGTTCGTCTGGACGATGGCGTTTAGTCATAATTTGTCGCACAGTTGAGTGGCCACCACTGCTCGGGAACGCCCCCTCGCTCCTCGGATCCCCCCTCACAAACATGAACTTAAACGATAACCGTAGAGGGGTTGTCCGCTGAAAAGATGGGGGTAGCAGCGTCGTAAGCAAAATTCTCTGCGAGTCAGGAGTTCGAAGTACCCAGTCGAGGACAGGAGAAGGACGATTAGGTACAATCATCTATGGATATTCCAAAATACACACATACTTCTCTTGCTGGCCCAACACAAGACAGAAAATGGAAGTATTTCACTATACAACTTCACATATTACAAAGACGCCTTATACACACACACACACACATCCAGTATCTATAAACAACTTAGTGAAGAGACAGGACATACACACACACACACACATCCAGTATTTATAAACAACTTAGTGAAAAGACAGGACACACACACACACATATCCAGTATTTATAAACAACTTAGTGAAGAAACAGGACATACACACACAC